>JAPJBO010000006.1:600000-835839 GCA_030068145.1 Diplonema papillatum | reverse complement strand
CCCCTATATGACCCCCATATGGCCCCCATATGACCCCTATATGACCCCCATATGACCCCCATATGACCCCCATATGACCACCATATGACCACCATATGACCCCTATATGACCCCCAGGCATCTTGTTAAGAACCATCCATCCATCCATCAGCCGGCTGACCCCCCCCCCCTCAGGCTATCTTCACTGTGGAGGGGAGAGACGCTACCTGTCACACTCTAAGGTGGTCACCACGGTGGGCGGTCAGAAAAAAAAATTTTTTTTTTTTGCCCCAAATACCCCAAATACCACACTTTGGAAAAATTTTGTGGGCCCACTTTTGGCAGGGAATTTTGACCATTTCCCCTTAGAGAATTTGACCACCCAGCCTCCAAGGCAACTGCACTGTAGAGGGGGGGGGGGGGGGGGGGTCTGGTTTATCCGGCCATCCGGCCAAAGTGGCTGATCCTTAACAAGAGCGCTGATGACCCCCCCCTATGACCAAAAAGGTCGAGTTGGCGTCCTACAGGTGAAGTATACAGGAATAAGGTGTGGATGGCGTCTTGATTCAAAAGGTCCAAAAAAGGTCGAGTTGGCGTCCTAAAATTTGTGAATCAAAAAAGGTCGAGTTGGCGTCCGAGAGGTGAATGAATCAAAAAAGGTCGAGTTGGCGTCCTATAGGTGGAATGAATCAAAAAAGGTCGAGTTGGCGTCCGAGTAGGACGCCATCGGGAACGGCGCCAGCCAACTACACTTTGTCTGACAAGGTGTAGTTGGCAGCCGGACAAGGTGTAGTTGGGGCTGCCGGACAAGGTGTAGTTGGACCAATCCAAAATAGCCAGGGGCCAACTACACCTTGTCTGGCAGCCAACTACACTTTGTCTGACAAGGTGTAGTTGGCTGCCGGACAAGGTGTAGTTGGGGCTGCCGGACAAGGTGTAGTTGGACCAATCCAAAATAGCCAGGGGCCAACTACACCTTGTCCAGGAGCCCTAACTACACCTTGTCCGGCACCCAACTACCATGCAGGGTCAAAACCTTGTGTCTTTTTAAAACGCTCCCGCGGGGCCGATGGAGCCCTAAAAAAAATTTTGGAAAAAAAAAATTTTGCTCAACGTCCTCCAAAATTACTGCAGAGTTTGTTCCAAACTTTTAAAATTCAAAAAACCCATTTTTTTTCCAGAAATTTTTTTTTGGCCATTTCCAAAAAGACACAAGGTTTTGACCCTGCATGCTACACCTTGTCCGCCACCCAACTACACCTTGTCCGGCAGCCCTAACTACACCTTGTCCGGCACCCAACTACACCTTGTCCGGCAGCCAACTACACCTTGTCCGGGAGCCCCAACTACACCTTGTCCGACAAGGTGTAGCTGTAGACCCGCCGGGAACAACCCCCAAAAAAGGTCGAGATAAGGGAACAAGCCAAAAACGGGCCAAAAAGGTAGAGATAAGGGCGCAGCTCAAAAAGGTCGAGATAAGGGCGCAACCCAAAAACGGGCCAAAAAGGTCGAGATAAGGGCGCAACCCAGAAATGGGCAAAAAAGGTATCGATAAGGTCTCATGAGACGGTATCGGGACCGCCGCCTCTGCCCTTGGCCCCTTGGTGGCCCTAACTGTGCTCACGCCAAGTCACGGTGCAGGGGGGAACGAGGAAGAGAAACCAACTTTGTTGTTCATGTGCCCTCTTTGGGTTGCTGATGTTCCTGGCCTGGCTGCCAGGTGGTGAAGCAGCTAATGGAAGGGGAATGAAAAGAAGGCATCCAGACCCAGCTGGTCCACCTCCTTTGCAACTCCCCCTGGCTGAAGGTGTTGCACTGTCAAGGGTCAAAAAAGAAGAAGAAGAAGACGATGAAGAAGAAGAAGACGATGAGCCTGTCCCTGTTGCAAAACACAGGCAGAGAGCAAAGCAACGCAAAGTAAGCTCTGTTGCCATGAAGAAGAAGGAGATGTGTGAACTATGCTTGGGTTAACCATGGGAAGGAAGAATGGTGCAAAGTTGTTGAAGATGATGACACCCCTCCTGTTGAAAACTGCCTTGCAGAGACATGTGTTGCAGAAATCCTTTCCAAGGTGTCTGAGCCTTCTGAACCTGGTTGCCCCACTGCTGCAGGGGGGAACCAGGTTGCTGCAGCTCACCCATGTACCGGGACAAGAAGTGGATTACAGGTACCCAGAAGGCAGATGGTTTGTGGAAGCATCTTAAGACTACTCTTAAAACCAAAAACTGCAAGAACCGCATGATGAATCAGTGGAGGCTGATGAACACAGGTCTTGACCTAGTGCACCTTTTTCTCTGTGCTTTGGGGAAAAAGATTTCACAGATGGAACTGGTGGTCCAGGCTGAAGCTACTGAGGTAGAACAACAAGCTGTTGAGTTGCCACCACAGCCTGACACCTTGCTGCAGCTGCTGGCACAGCCCGGCATGTGTGACCAGATGCTATCCCAGCCTGGGGTGCGTGACATGTTGATGCAAAGACTTGCCCAGGAAAAGCCTGAGTCTGATGATGAAGGCAGCCAAGAGAGCCCAATTGTTGACCCACAACAAAATGTGGACAGCAGCCAGTACAATCCTTTTGTATTGCCTGCAACCCAAAGGGAGGAAGACAATGATGACCAGCCTAGTGTCCCAATCTTTGTTCAGCCACAAGGACAGCCACAGAACCAAGGAGCTGTGTACAACCCATTTTCTGGTCGCAGGAGGCTGCAGTTGAGAAGACCACAATGATTCTTTATTTTTTTCCTTTTCTTCCTCCCCTGTTCATTCTGTTCAGAATGGGTGTTTCTTAGCACCATCCCTGATCTGCAGTAAAAAAATACCAAAAAAAAAAAAACACATTGAGACAAAAAAAATACCAAAAAAAAAACAAAAAAAACAGAAAAAGGGATCCTCTCCCCACCAAAAAAAACCAAAAAAAAACCTTAAAAAGAGAGGGGTGGAGATTAGGGGGGCTGGCTATGCCGCAAGTCCTCGACACTCCACCTGAAAAAAAAAAACGCGCCACGTAGTCTACCACCCTCTTGAGGCTCTGGTGGTGAGGAAATGTCTACCATGCAGAGTCAAAACCTTGTGTCTTGTCATGCTACACAATCAATTACCTATACTTAACGCTGAACCATGGTTTTTGGTGGTTCAATGTTAAGTATAGGTAATTACCTATACCATGCAGGGTCAGAACCTTGTGTCTTTTTGGAAATGGCCAAAATTTTATTTCCAGAAAAAAAATGGGTTGTTTGAATTTTAAAATTTTGGAACAAACTCTGCGGTAATTTTACGGAAGTTGAGCAAATTTTCTTTTTGGTCCATCGGCCCTGCGGGAGCGTTTTAAAAAGACACAAGGTTCTGACCCTGCATGATACTTAACATTGAACCACCCAAAATCGCGGTTCAATGTTAAGTATAGGTATGGGTTCAGCGTTAAGTATCATGCAGGGTCAAAACCTTGTGTCTTTTCAAAACGCTCCCGCGGGGCCGATGGAGCCCTAAAAATTTTTTTGGAAAAAAAAAAATTTGCTCAACTTCCTCAAAAATTACTGCAGAGTTTGTTCCAAAATTTTAAAATTCAAAAACCCCAATTTTTTTCCGGAATTTTTTTTTTTGCCATTTTCAAAAAGACACAAGGTTTTGACCCTGCATGGTATAGGTAATTACCTATACTTAACATTGAACCGCCCAAAATCATGGTTCAATGTTAAGTATAGGTAATTACCTATACTTAACATTGAACCACGATTTTGGGCGGTTCAATGTTAAGTATCATGCAGGGTCAGAACCTTGTGTCTTTTTAAAACGCTCCTGCAGAGCCGATGGACCCCAAAAAAAAAAGTTGGAAAAAAAATTTTTTGCTCAGCTTCCTCAAAAATTACTGCAGAGTTTGTTCCAAACTTTTAAAATTCAAAAAACCCATTTTTTTTCCAGAATTTTTTTTTTTGCCATTTTCAAAAAGACACAAGGTTTTGACCCTGCATGGTATAGCATGCAGGGTCAGAACCTTGTGTCTTTTTAAAACGCTCCCGCGGAGCCGATGGACCCCAAAAAAAAATGTTGGAAAAAAAAAATTTTGCTCAACTTCCTCAAAAATTACTGCAGAGTTTGTTCCAAACTTTTAAAATTCAAAAACCCCATTTTTTTTCTGGAAATTTTTTTTTGCCATTTTCAAAAAGACACAAGGTTTTGACCCTGCATGATAGGTATGCTACGCATACTTTACACATGCCAGCTCTCAGTCGCTTGTTTCATGGCAAACTCCTCGTACTTGAAGCCTGCTTGGTATGAGCCTTTTGAGCTCGTGTGCGAAGCAACTAGGGGTAGTAGGCCGACGACCATGATCATCAAACGCAGTGCGTCCTTCGGCTGCACCACCTCGCACACCAGCAAAGCGACGGCGTGGCGGATCCTCATCAGCACGTGTGTCGTACTCGGCATGACATCTTTGTCGACCTTCGAGGAGATGTCCAACAAGATGTTTTTATGGGCGGTTTCGACCGCCGAGCCGAGTTGGTCTTTCGCCTCTTGAAGAACGATCTCATCGACTCTTGTCGCCATCGGGGAGAAGGCTATGCTGTGTGCGTCGGCCTTAGCCGGAAATAGTGGCGTCTTCTTCGGCGAAAAGCCCAGTGGAACACGAACACCGGCCTCTGTTTGCACCAGTATGGCCTTCACAAGGGCTGTATCAGGCTTCAGGATCGAAGGGATCTCGGTGAGATTGAGATCAATAAGCCGTCTTTCGATGTTTATCATTCTTTTCGGTTCGCTTCTCGTCTTGCCTGGCGTTTCCGGTACTCGAGTTGGTGACTGTATCTTCAGCCCGACTGCGCGGATATACCCCACGATCGCCTTGGACATACCATGCAGGGTCAAAACCTTGTGTCTTTTTAAAACGCTCCCGCGGGGCCGATGGAGCCCTAAAATTTTTTTTGGAAAAAAAAAATTTTGCTCAACTTCCTCAAAAATTACTGCAGAGTTTGTTCCAAACTTTTAAAATTCAAAAAACCCAGTTTTTTTCTGGATTTTTTTTTTTTGCCATTTTCAAAAGACACAAGGTTTTGACCCTGCATGATACCCCCTTTCACCAGTTCAGCGACTGGCACGTCAATCTGTGCCATGCTTTCTATATCCGGCATCTTCCATTCCTCGAGTGCCGCAGCTACCTCTTTTACCTCCGCTATGGAGGGTGCAGCAACCTGATCCCAGTCTACACCTAAAAATGTGTACTGCTTTGCATCTGTCTGTGAGTCTTCATGCTTCCATGAAATCGCACACTGCTCGGCTGTTCTGTCTAACATGCAGGGTCAAAACCTTGTGTCTTTTTAAAACGCTCCCGCAGGGCCGATGGAGCCCTAAAAAAAATTTTGGAAAAAAAAAAATTTGCTCAACTTCCTCAAAAATTACTGCAGAGTTTGTTCCAAACTTTTAAAATTCAAAAAACCCAATTTTTTTCCGGAAATTTTTTTTTTGCCATTTTCAAAAAGACACAAGGTTTTGACCCTGCATGCTAAGCGGGCTGACTCCCTTTTCACTGCATTGGTTCGGCCAGTGTATCGGATGTTGTCAATCCATACGTGTGCAGTCACACCCTTGGCCGCATATGCTGGTCGCACATAACATGCAGGGTCAAAACCTTGTGTCTTTTTGAAAATGGCCAAAAAAAAAAATTCGGAAAAAAAATGGGTTTTTTGAATTTTAAAAGTTTGGAACAAACTCTGCAGCAATTTTTGAGGAAGTTGAGCAATTTTTTTTTTTTCCAAAATTTTTTTTAGGGCTCCATCGGCCCCGCGGGAGCGTTTTAAAAAGACACAAGGTTTTGACCCTGCATGATAAACTGGATCACCCGCTGCCACAGCAGCTAGTGTGTGCATCAATTCGGGAGCACAACAGTGTCCCATCGGCAAGCGGTTCATCGCCCACCAATTGCCATCCGCATCGGAAAAGCGGAAGAGCCACCGGCACTGGACAGGTATTTCAATTGCGTAAAACCCAGTTCTAAAGTCCCGTGTTGTGCCGCTGTCGCTGTTTACGGCAGGCAGGTAAGCTGATATGTGCTCAATCGGCACTTGTGCCTCATATCCTTGATTTCCGAGGAGTTCATTTGCCTCCCTCGTCCACAGGATGAATCTCTGACGCAGACCGCTCTCTTTCTCTTCAAGAACAGTGAAAGGGATATTCTGATACGGTCCTGGCCCTTCGGCTTTTGAAACGATGCCGCGTTCAAAGAGTGTTACAGCGTGTGATCTTGTGAACATCGATGGCCGATCGTAAAAGCTCTGTGTGGCATTCTTGAAGTCCTGAGAGAAAAAGGTCAAGCGCCATACTTTTTCGAATCTACGAAGGGCTGACGGTGACATTCTGCTCTTCAGCTCTTCGACATCCATGGGCGGAATGCCTGAAACATGCAGAGGCGATGCCCTCTCAGTCTCTGACTCCGGCAACCTTGTCCTCTTGCTTCTCCTGGTGATAGAGAACCTGCTATGTTGTTGGAACAGAGGTTGCGAAAAAGAAGTCAGAAACCCATCTAAAGGAGAGAGGTAACCGTCGCGGTGGCCAGCAATCTTGCCATTGCCACAGGGTCGCCCCCGTAGCGCAGCGTCGTGTCGGCGATTTGCTCCGGCGCCTTGTGCTTCGCGAGCCTCGATATCAGCACCACTGGGAACTGCTCGCCCTCGTCGGCCTTGCGAAAAAGGTGGGTCACCGCACCCCTCTTGATGCTGTGGGCTGTGTACCCCACCATGTTGGGACTTTTCCGCCACTCTGCTATGAGCATCGCTGTCGTCCAAGTTGTGAGTTTCTGGAACGGCAACAACGACTTCAGCAACACGTAGATTGCCTGTGTCCAGTCGCCCTTGATGACCGTCCACCTGGAGGGTGTGAACGGCATTGCTCGGCGTCCCTTTGGAAGAGTAAACCAGTCGATCACAATCTCGGTGGGGCTGACGAGAAGGAAGTTCGCTGTGGACAACTTTGTCACTTCCTCCCACCGTGAAGCTGACTTCCACGCTATCAAGGCCGCGAGACACAGCCGAGGTTGCTGGCTGAATGCCCACGCACCCAGAAGATGCTTTTCCATCGGCAATGCCTGCCGTATCGGAACTGCGGCCCCGACAGCCCGCAGTGCGGCTGCCATGCTCAGCAGAGGCTGGTTGGGCACTCCCATGTGGCGAAACATGCCGGAGAAGCTCTTCGCATAGGCCAGCATTCCCTGTCTCCGTATACCGGTAGCCGCCACAAAAAGGCATGCTGAATCCGGATTGGTCGGAAGGTTGTTGGAAGTGGTCCAAGCTTGGAAGCGCCTCCACAGGTGCTGGCGCTGGGCTGTTGTTGAATGTGCCCACATCTGTGCCACGAGCTCTTGCAGTCGTGCTGTCGCTACCTCGGTTGTAGTCTTGTTCTTGCCAGTTCTGCGACCCGTCGTAGGGTTCATGCCTCCAGCAAGATGCTGAAGGACCACACGTCCGAGAAGGGTAGTAGGTTGAGCCTCGACTGGGGCCCCGTTGCCATATGTAGGGCCGAGTTGATTGGTGTCGAGAGTGCAGTGGCACGAGCGTGCATTCACAGGCGCGCTCGGAAGCCCGCTTTGTAATACGTTGTAGCATGCAGGGTCAAAACCTTGTGTCTTTTTGAAAATGGCAAAAAAAAAAATTCCGGAAAAAAAATGGGTTTTTTGAATTTTAAAAGTTTGGAACAAACTCTGCAGTAATTTTTGAGGAAGTTGAGCAAAATTTTTTTTTTCCAAAAAAATTTATAGGGCTCCATCGGCCCCGCAGGAGCGTTTTAAAAAGACACAAAGTTTTGACCCTGCATGATACACACTTCCGGAAAACTGGGGAGCAGGTAGTTTCACGCGCCACAGCAACTACGAGACTTCGGAATCTTGTTGCAGGAATGTGGGCGGCTTCCACGACTGCACAGCGCCGCAATCTTTGGAGGCGGTTCATCGCTTGGACGTCAAAGAACAACATGCCAGCGACCCCGGACTCTGCATGCCTGTTTGTATTGGCTACGGGGGTGCGGCCGCAAGCGATGCTGACATATGCCAAAGGACTTTCTGGAACGTTCCGGCATATGGGTTTGATCAATCAGCCGCTGCTCAGCTTGGCTGCAGCTCTCAGAGCCAGTGGGGCGGCTATTCCCCTTCATCAAGCAATTCCCATGGAGAAGTCTGTTCTCGTGGCGTGGGCATTCCGGCAGAGCCCTCGTGTGTGTCTTGCAGCGCTGATTGCGTGGAAGACAGCGTCCAGATGGACGGAGGTGTCAATGCTGGCCACCGCGAACTTCATCCACATTCGCGAAGACGAAGTAGTGATCGATTGGTACACTCTCCCGTAAGGGAGAGCAGCAATGCCGGTCACTCAATCCAGATGGACGGTAGTGAAGGGCGACCTGACAGCGGCCATTTGCCTCTTGTTGAAATCACAGCTCCCCTTCAACAGGCTGACCACTTGGACTACAAGCACACTCAACGCACATTGGCAGATGTCTCACCAGATGAAAATTCGCGCTCATCCAACAGTCCTACCCAGCACGACAGCACCTGTGCAGTCCTTCATGCAAGCGCCCATGCAAGCAGCATCGTATGTTGTGAACTACAACGTCAACCTGCCGGGACTCCCCCAGTTGCAGCAGAACAACCAGGCACATTGATCTGTGACCCGTCACTTACAACAACTCCACTCCTACACAACGTTCTGCTACGCAATGTCTCAGACACACAACGTTCTGCTACGCAACGTTCTCGAGGGCCTCCCGAGGGACTAAAACCGACACCGAGGCAAAATTGGCGGAAATTATTGCCGAATAAATGATTTTATTGGGAAAACTAAATTCCCGAGGATGAAAAGAAAACCACACTGCTTTGCAGTTATGTTGGTGTCTAGCAGAACGTTGCGTAGCAAATGTGCACGGCAGAACGTTGTGTAAGACGTTGAGCATATTGCTTTGCAGTTACGTTGATGTTTAGCGCTCTAGTGACATAGCTAACGAATCTGGCATGACCTCGCCTCGATAATCTCAAATGGCGGTGTTAACATTCCACGGAAAGAATCGTTCGCGATTCAAGAAGAGGGATGAGGAAAGAGAGAGAGGAGAGCAGCGCGAGAGTCACCCGGCAACGACGCACCCACCTGATACCCCTGCTCCTGAGCGCAACACCTCCATCTCCATTCTTCTCCGCGCCGGGAAGCTCCCGCACCGGCCCAGAGCTCAACCCTCTTTTGCTGCCCAACTGCGGGGCGGGATCGCTGGACAATACCCCTCGCTATCGCTGCGAATAGCGGCGCCGACACCAGCATACCCGCCCGCCTCACGTCGTCAAATGTCTTACATAAGGTCTGCTTCTCCTCAGTGCCTACAATCTCCTTCGGCCCTCTCCTCACAGGAACGTAGTATGCGCGGTTGCGGTCGTAGTACAGTTTGTAACGTTGTACCGCACGATCACCCACCGGTTTGTCGGGGTTTTTGGCGTTCCACCTCCGTGCTGCACATGCGCCGCCCAGGCTCCGCGCGAGGTCCGTGACTGCTTTGATGTCCTCATCTGTGAGCACGACGCATGTGGTAGGCTCCGCCTCCTGTTTCGTTCTGTCCAGTTTAGCAGCGTTGAGCGCAGTGTCGGTGAAGTCCTTCATCAACTGATCCTCCCTTCTACGCGCCATCTTATCGGTGTACCTACTCCCTTCTCTCACTGAGGTGTGTTTCGATGTGTACCCAGCCTATGCCGGACTTCTACCATAAAGGGCGCCAGGGTTCTTGCTCAGACGGAGCACAGTCAGCTTGGCACACAAATAAAAGGGCATGAGCTGAACGGGAATCGCCAGCAAACGGGAACCAGGGGAGTGCAAACAGAAATACGAAAGGGAAACGGAGATATCCTAGTCGGTACAGAGCAGTGGGCGGGATCTGACAGTGCGCTTTTAGTTGTGGCGGCGTTAATTCTGGCGTTTTTATTTCTGGCGGACAGCCACATCCCGCCAGAACTACAAATGCCAGAATTACCGTCTAACCTGTAGAGAACCACTACATAGAGTGCCACAGAGTGACCATCGATTAAAGTGCAGTGTGTATCCAACCCTCCGAAAAAAGGTGTCAGAACAAACTGCATGCTCGTATGAATAATGGCGGATGCTGTTACACCAAGCAGTGCGAACAGCGCCTCCGGTGCGTTGCTGGGTGCAGTTGACCGCCATGACACACGGTACGCTTCGCTGTTGGCGGGCTTGTCGTCTACACTCTCAGCTGGGAACCGCCGTTGCCGTCCGGTTGCGGACGTAGCGATGGTGGGGGTAGGGGTCTGGCTGTACCTGTTGCTCGGGGGCGTTTGGGCCCATTGGCTGTGGACGGGCGTCATCGTCTTGCTTTATGGGAGAATCGGGCTGGGATGCTGGTGCGTCATTTTTGTTCTCGCCACGACATCGGCATGGGATGACTTTACGATTGGCCCGCATGACGAAGATGCACTGGCTGCCGCAGAAGAGTTGGCTCAGGCTATTGCACAGGCGGCTGAGAATATCAAGGCGATGGAACAGGAGCGCAAGATGCTGGTAGGGGCCAGAAAGCAGCAGCTCGGCATCGCCTCGCCAGAGTGTTGCGCAGCGCAGTACTGGACAATGCTGGGCACCACTGGTGTGATGCTCATCTCGGGGATATCCTTCATGCAAGATGGGACGTGGATCAAGCTCCCCAGCGTGCGTGCCATCACTGCACGATACGTCACCGGCGTCTGCCTGCTCTCCCCGCCCACGATGCTCTACATCGCGTTTCCCTACATGTCGAGTTACTGGGACTTTTACTCGGTGCTCTGTATCACAACCCGCCGTGCGTACCTGATGCTGCTTCCCCCGTTACTCCTGGTCTTCGTCTTGAACTACTCCATTCCGGAGATTCTGGGCGAGTCCGCCGCTCTGGCAGTCGACCACTTGTGGGCCATGTACGGGTCGTGGCCGCGCTACTTTGGGATAGGGCGAAAGCGCTCGAAGGAGAAAAACGACGGCAAAACAAAGCTGGCAGCAGCACACGTGCCAGCCACAGAGGATCCAGATTGCTCGCCAGAGGCTGGGGCCTCAGAGTACGACTGGACGCAAACAGCCGAGAGACACGAAACGGTAAGCATCAGTGACTATCGAGAACAACTGGAAGAATTGCCGACAACCGGAAGAACGCAAGCCTCAGGTACAGCCGACTGATGCTCCCGTAAGACCACAACTGAACGCAAGCAGCTGGGAGACACTCGTGCAAATGACCCTCAATCCAGGGTTTGAAGCGGCAGTCGTCAAGGAAGTCATTGTGAAGCGGGTGCACAAGCTTTACATCTTTCTTGAAGACTCCGACACTCCGTGGGCAGAACTGGTTGTCAGCTTACATCTTCAATATCTTTAGCCATTCTTCAACTTCCTTGGCACAGCAGAAACAATCCGCTTTTCTGCGCAAGAAACCCACATATTTAGGAGGCCTGTGGCTTTCGTCAGGATCTGCACCCGAAAAGCTATTTCGCCCAAAAAGACTTTCAGGGCAGGTATTAGAAGAACGTATACTGTTCAGCCTATTGTCGGAAAAGAAACACCAGTCTAACCTGCCACCGCAAAAAGCGACCACGTGGAAGCAGACACATGGACTCCGTCAGCGGGGGGTACCCAGAGGTGCTCAGGGATGCTACTGGGCAGGGTTGGACAACGCAACAAATTGCGCTCTTAACCACGGTAAGGAAAACTTATACCGCACTAAAGCAAAAAGCAATTGCGCTACAGGATAGACGGTACTTGTGGCGGTTTTAATTCTGGCGGATTTGGCTGTCCGCCATAATTAAAAACACTAAAGCAACGCCGCCACAATTAAACCCGCCGGATCTCCCTTTCGTTCGTTCTGTAAGAAGTCCTGAGGTAGGGCTTCTTCGTGCCACCTGGAAAATGTGCCCACCATCTACGGCCAGTTGTGCTTGTGGGAGGCGCAAGCAAGATAACCAAACTAACGATCAACGCAAAGCAGCGCACGGCAGTAAAACCAGTGCAGAAACGCCCGAGAATGGCCGGACTCCAAATACTAGATTTTCGGACTCCCCCAGCAAAAATGCTTTGACGAACTAGCACACGCTAAAGATTGACGAGCTTTCCAGCATTTATTGGGCATTGTTTTTCATCAAGAAGCCAGCATTCTGCACATCTGTAGCATACATGGCGCTAGCCACCACTTCACCACTGCGCCACTTCATTCTTCACCGTGCTCCGCCATTTCACCACTTCATGCCGTACTGCGCTTAGCCACTTCATCGTCACCACTTCATGCTTTACTGTGCCACTTCACCGCTCTTACCGCACTGCGCCATTTCACCACTTCATGCTTGTCAGCACGTCATTGTGCTGTGTCGAAATCAGAAAACACGCACGACCAAACATGTCGGCAACTGCTCTTGTACGTCCGCGTGGCTTGAACTCGTGCTTCCTCTGCATGTCCTTTCCGCAAACCCGGCGATTCACTAAGGGGATGCCCTGCTCCTTGATCTTGAAGAGATGTTGGTCGGCGCCGGTGGCATTCGTTCTAGGCGAACAAGCGGAAGTGCATTGCACGCAGGCCGAGATTTTTTTTTTGGAACTAGACAAAACACGGGGGAAAAAAGTACGTGCGCTCGGCTATGGCCGGCGCGTGGCGAGACTGGAGGCAGCAGTTAAAGTTCGGAGAACAGCAAAGTTCGGGCGAAGCTAAGTCCGGGCAATGCTAAGTTCTAGTGAAGCAAAGTTCTGGTGAAGCTAAGTTCGGGCGAAACAAAGTTCGGGCAATGCTAAGTTCTGGTGAAGCAAAGTTCGGGCGAAGCTAAGTTCGGGTGAAGCAAAGTTCTGGTGAAGCTAAGTTCGGGCGAAGCTAAGTTCGGGTGAAGCTAAGTTCGGGCGAAACAAAGTCCGGGCGAAGCTAAGTTCTGGGTGAAGCAAAGTTCGGGTGAAGCAAAGTTATGGTGAAGCTAAGATCGGGCGAAACAAAGTTCGGGCGAAGCTAAGTTTGGGTGAAGCAAAGTTCGGGCGAAGCAAAGTTCGGGTGAAGCAAAGTTCGGGTGAAGCAAAGTTCTGGTGAAGCTAAGTTCGGGCGAAACAAAGTATCAAACACATGAGAGGCAAGCGCCTGAACACGAAACTAAGATTTTCCCCCCGACTCCGTTTCCCGTGGTGACCCAAATACCGCGAGATACTGAGAAACTCCGCAAAAACGCAAATTTCGAGCGCATTGGACCCGGAAATGCAACGAAACCTCGTAAACAATCTTCGACCGGAAAAGTGTCATGGCCGGGGTCCGAACCCGGGCCCACCGGCCTGAAGGCCGACACCCGGTCACTGTGCCTTTTGGACGAGAAAAAAAAAGCTAGCTCGGCGCTTTTCACAAAACAATACACTTTTGCACCATAAAAGCCGGGTTGGCTCGAATAGAGGCTATTCACATTGCATGTTCCTAGGACCTCCAGTCTCGAATGCAGGGGGGGTAGACCTATCCTAGGATAATAGGTCGACTGGTTTTGGATAGATAAATTTAGCATTTAAATTTTTCAGTGGCGAGTTAAATTTTTATGGAAGTGGGCCTAACCACCCGCTGTGAGTGTAACACCAGCACACCAAGTGAGAAGAAGTGTGGAAACGGCATAGAATGTAAATGTTGCCAAAGAAGAAAGAGCTGTTAAAACGGAAAAACGGCTGATCAATGGTTTCTCAAAGGCCGCGGTTTGCACACTCTGCCACCCCGTGGGTGCGCTTGCATTACTGGCGCTGTGAAGAGGACGGCTGAAGTCCCGCTCCTCCTGGCTGGTGTGGACTATTTTCTGTTGTCTCAGTGCACTCAGAATTGGTCAGACTCACTCCGGCCACAACAACGCAGGCCACTACGTCATCCACGCCCTCAACGAGTCTGCAGACGCAAGCCAACGATGGTCATGTTTCGACGGTGTTCGGACGCACCACACACCTGCCCCGACATACTCCAGCAACGAGACTTTCCTCTGCGTCTACCAGCCTCAAGACGTCCAAGTAATGGAGGTCCCCCCACCAGTCTTCTTACCCTTCAACGACCACAAAACCACACCCACCTCGCCGATAACCATGTCTGCAGACGCGGTTTTAACCCAGGACCTCTTAGACGCCATTCGAGGAGACGAATTATCCGCCATACAAACTGGAACGCAGCACGACGAGCACACTACCGACGACAACAGCGCCACCACACCTACAATTCTAAGTACCCCGCAAAGCACCACCCCTACCACGGAACCAGAATCAAGCAGCGACGACGACTTGCAATGCCCCTACTGCCACGCACGTACAACGGCAGCCGGACACCTTTTTAAAGGAAAACAGGGATTGCGCGTGCACCAACGGTTCTGCAAAGAAAGACCACCAACGGTTCAACTAGAATACACACTACAGGGTCCCGCGAAGAAACGAGACAGATGCCCATATTGCAACAGTGACGGCCGAACAGTGGGGAAACCACTTTTCACAAGTCTACGCCACCATGAGCCCTGGTGCAAAAAGAAACACAAAGCAAAGCGACGCGCTACCTCAAAGAAACCGACGGACGAAAACTAGATACACCACGGGTACCCAGTGTGCCCAGAGTGCCCTAACTGTGGCGAGCAACGAACAGTTCAACTACGTATTTTCCTAAAAAAATTTTTTTTACTACCGAGAGCGACGACGCCGCACTTCGAAAAGCGCAACGTTCGCTGCTACCAGCAAACCTCTCTGAGCTATTCTACACTCTACTCTACTTAGAGCCATGGTGCGAACAATGGACCGATACGGTTTACAGGGCAACTCCTGCTCAACTTGTAAGACGTGGGGAGCCCAAGAACACTCACCTAACCTGGCGAGAACTTGGTGTCGGTCACAAATTGTTTCGAACCTGACTCGCCAAAGCGACCAAGTAAGGTGTACACGAAAGAAGCCATGCATGCCCCCCCAAACCCACCCGTAATAGCTTTAATAAAAGAACCCATTCGACGAAAGTCACCCGGAGACTCTAAAATCCCGGATTCTCAAGCGAACTATAACTCTAAAAAACAACGAATTTTATCGTCACGCTCCTCAAGCCATTTCCACCAGGGAATTTATTTTTCCCAATAAATACATTAAAATCTAAAATCAAAATAAAACAACAGTCTACAAAGGCCGAATATTCGGAAACCCCGATCCGCCCGTAAACACCACCTTTAAAAACAACGCAGTTAAAGCCGTCAGAGTTTTCGTCTAAACGAAGGTCGCTGGGTAAAAACTCTTCAACGGGTCTTTCCCATGCTGCAACTCCTCGTCTGCTGCCCTCAAATACTCCGGGTGCGATACATACCCTGGGACGGATCGCCTTGGCTCAGAATCCTACTGACAGTATTACGCCACTTTGAGCGGCTGTGGCGTCGACTCGGGGATTTATACGTTTTCAGTAAACTGCTGAACTTGCTCACGGTGTTGTCAGCACCGTAGTGGCCCATCACTTACATACTTACTTACTGTTGGACCTTTTCCACGAGAATCTGGAACATTCTAACAACAAACCCGTTTTCACTGGTGTGGTCGGTATAGCCAGGGGGAGCTACGGGGGAACTACAGGGAACTGACCTTGGGGTGTCTTTTTTTTTTTTTGTAGTGGACTTTTTCAAACGCCACGCACCGGCGCCAAACCGGGAGCTTTGGAGTGAGCAAAACGGTTCCTCTTGCACAGAAGGGCCAAGCCTTTTGAAAAATGGAGCCTTCGGGGTGTCGGGGGTGGTGCTTTCGTACGCCGTGACATGAAGGATTCGTTGGAAAGTAGACTCAAACGCTATCGCAGGACTCGCAGAAGTCGGTTGGCTCACGCTTGCAGGAGCTCGCTACCGGGATTGCGTGCTTGTACTGGTCCTTGAAAATAATCGCGTTATCGTGACGGATGGCAGAGGCCTGATCGAGATCTGCAGAATATCTTGGACAGCCCACAGATAAAATTGGCAGCACGCAATCAAGAGTCCGGTGATAGACGAAAATATGTGCTTGAGTCCAACTTGTCTGCATGGAAGGGAAGCTGGTACGAAGTTACTGTCTGCATGGAAGGGAAGCTGATAAGAAGTTACTGTCTATGAAAGGGAAGCTGATAAGAAGTTACCGTCTGCATGGAAGGGAAGCTGATAAGAAGTTACTTCTTGATAAACTGCATGCCCTCACCCGAAGCATGCCATTCAAGGCTAATGTTGCTGTCGGCAAACTGCTCTACGATCTCTGGAACAGAAGGATGCAGAGCCCGAAGAACCCAAGGCTTTGCCGTGTCCGAAGTCTCCCTCTCGCCAGCGAAAGAAGCAAACAAGCCAGAGCCTCTCCTTGCGCGCCATTCCGACACTCCAATCCCTCTTGGGTTTGGGCAAGAAGGTGATCTGCAATCACGTTCAGAAGCCCAGGTGGCGTTTGCATCAGCTCCTCTACTCTGGGAGAAACCGGAAGCTCTCCGGAGATGGTACCTGCATTCCAACTCGTCCTCTTGGGAAAGGCCAGTCGACGGCTGTATGCAAGTGGGCGGAGGTCTTGCGACTGCGAAGGCGTGACTACCCCACAAGAAGGACTCGCTGTCTCTCTGTTCTGCCCCTGCCGCCATAGCCATCTTATCCTCGGCCAAGCACCAGTTTCTCCTCCTGCAACGCAACCTTGCCTTCAGCATGGCCATTATGACTGTCATTCTGGTTATCAACCTTGCTCCTCGCTCGGGTTGCCGTCTTCGACCGCGACCGCCTCTGATAGTTTGGGTTAGAATGCAAATAATCTGTGGCGATTTGCGGTGTCGCGGTTATCTCTTCGTACGTGATGTGTCATTCTTTCGCCTCTTTAGCTCGACTTGATCGTCGCGCTCAGGCGCGCGTTTGGTGCCTCGCCTCTTCTTCGATTGCTCCAGGTTGCACCAGCGCTTTCACACGCCGCACTTCACTTTCTGGTGCTCGTGGCACCCGCTCACTCCACTTTTCGTGTTCCGTTGCGTTGAACACCGCCCATCTCGCCGCACGCTCTGCCCTTCCACCACCACACGTAGGAAAAGATCAATCCCCCACGCCTCGTCGCTGAACTCGTCCCGTCGTCAGCTGTGTCTCGAGCACTTCCATCGTCTCCGTACCACCACGGAAGATCGGCCTCATCTCGTACCCCGTGAGGCACGGCTCCCACCGTTCTCAGCGACCCTATCTTCCCCAGTTTCCTGTCTGGCAGAAGCGGTCCGTCGCCGTTTTCGCTCCCAGCGCATCCCCGACCGTTTTTAAAAGTTTTGCGAGTATGCTCAACGGTGTCCCGTCCGTCGTCGCTACGACACTGCCCGGAAGATCTAGTTTGGTGCACACTTCAAAGTCGACGGCGAGCTCTGCCATCGAGACGTCACCCAGCACATCCCATCCAGCCAATACTGCAGCGCTCGGAACCACCTCTCTCCTCCGACCGCCGCGAAGGTCTGCGGTCCCGCGATCGCTTCGAACCCCGGCCGGCGCGGGGCCTCTGGTAGAACATTTCCTGCTCTCCTTACCGCAGCTGATCCTGTCACTACCTGTCAAACCGTGACACGCAGTCTGTCCTTCCTTCTCATCCTATTCCTTCCTCTTCGGGGCACGCATAGCACATGGCCGCTCTGCGCAAGGTGGGGCCGTAATACTGCACCTTTGTAGCTCTTCCGCCCCACCTTCGCCAGGGCCGACTGCAGAAAGTGGTCGCCACAAAGGAATTACCCCCCGAAATTCACCGATTTTGGCCTGGACCAGGTGGCTTGTCTCCTGGGGTCTTTGATCTTGATACGCTCGAATTACCCGAAATTGTCCTTATTTTGTGACGAAAAAGTGCAAAGTAGCTTAGAAATGCTCTCCAGGACCCAAGGCTGCATTCCTGAAGCACTCAGCAAAAAAACAAGAAAAAAAAAAAAAAAAAAGACACCCCCCCCCATGTTGAACTACGGGGGAACTACGGGGAACTGGCCCACCGACCACACCATTCACAGTTCTTTATTGCACTGGTGAGTGTCATCTCCAAAAGTTCTTCGTTTCGCTTGCAGGTGCAATAGAATGCACGATTTTCCTCTACCAGAAAAAACAACAACATTGTCCAGGAAGAAAATAAAGGGGGAAGACAAAAGGGACGGTGCCCTATGCGTCTCTTTTGTCTTGATAGCGTCTGTGTGATCCCTTGCCGGGTGAATGGAGCAAGATGATCCACCGTCGGAAGTTCCTGAGACTCAACGTTACTACGGACTTCGTCTCATCCTGCCAACATCCTTCCTTGTCCTGGGCTGTGCAGTAACTTCTATTTTGTCAACCTGGCACAGCAGCCGTCAGCAAGACGTGGAAGATCAAATATACCGTCTCAGTTTGTCCTTTGCCCGGAGTACAGCGAATGCCGAGGCGAATCGAATTGCCAGTCGCTTGGACGTTGTCACTTCGGGAGTGACAGCCCTATTCCGTGATGCGGCGTACGAGGGCTTGTCGTGCAGTGTTTTAAGCCAAGAGCCGGCTGTGATAATTGGAAGCGAGGGGGTCTTGTTTGCAACTTTATCCTCTCCGAGCAGCACACCAGAACTCCATGTTGATAGCTTTCGAAACTGTACTTCAGCACACGCAGACTTGCTCGAGCTTCTCGCATCCGGCGAGGCGCAAACTGCACTGGATTTTATTGTTGATAGATCCGCCTCGGAAGGAATTGCGGGAGCGTTCAATGATACGAGGTGGACTCCTGGCTTTGCATGGCCAATGAAGGATGGTACACATCAAATAGCCTACAGACGTGTTGGAGAAGAACAAGTGAACACCACTGAAGTCCGTCTCGTGCTCGTGTTTGTCAAAACCTCAGATTTTGTACATGGTGATTGGCCTGTCGTCAGATGTGAAGTGAAGACTGCAAAGCTGAGCACAGTCCTGTACAGTTCAACCCTAGCGATGGACACGGGATGCTGTGCGTGGGCTTCTGCGGACTTGGCAACTTCAAGTTCAAGTGACTCCGTGACAGTAAGTGTCCAAGATGTGGATGCTGACCTCGTCGACCTTTCGCCTTTGAACGCAGCGTACTGGGGTACATTCTGCATCCTTGTCGGTGTAGTTGCTTTGGCTCTCCTGTGGCTTTCCCAGGTCATTCGCGCACAGTTTCTGTCCATTGCATGCTTCTTGGCTGCCCACGGGAGCAGTGACCTTCATTCGCTGGCTTTACCGAACTACTTCAGTTACCACACAACCGGTACGTGCGCGTGCACTTTTGGGGTCTCCGAATTCCTCGTGCTCACCACAGCAATCCGAACAGCGAAGAATACTATCATAGACCTTTCCCGTTTCCTGCCCACGCAAGTGGTTGCGGAGACAGTGGAAGAGATGACAGAACCACCATCTTCGCCTCACGTGTCTGTCGGCTCTCCAAGATCGCGACGAAATCAGTCCTTCCCTCACTCAACTCGACACTCATGCCACATGCCTCACGCAGTGGTCATGCTTGTAATGCGGTTCTCGTACTCAACTGTTTTCACGAACGACTGCTTTTCGTGGCCTGATCTGGGGGAAGCCATGTCGCTATTGCTGGAAAGCGTGTCGGAGAAAGCTTTGTTGACACGAGGAAAGATTGCCGGCGCTGTGGGGGACTGCTTTTATACGTATTGGGAAATCATCAAGGATGCGGTTCCTCGTTTGCTTCTCGTTGTGGAGGCCGGCTGTCGGCGAATGGAAGCGTTGAAAGAAAAAAACCACCCGCCCGTGAGATCATCCTTTGGGGCGGCCAAAGGATCGGTACTCGCGCGTTCCTTAGGGGGCAAACGATATGCAACGTGTGGGATCATTGGTCGAGCTTCTTTAGAGGCTGAGTACTGCGCCCGACTTGCAGACGAGATTCGAGAATCACTTGTTTTGACGGCGGACCTGGCTACCGAGATGGACCACGAGAGTCATATCCCAATTGCCTTGGCAGACATTGGTGCGCGCGAGGTTTTCATTCACCTTTACATACCCGAGAATACCTTGACTGACAAATGGGTTGACTCGTGTAAGCTGGCTTTCAAGTATATGACCGGGCAACAGTACGAAAAGGCTTGGCATGAGGTTACTGACGCTCTCCGCAAGTCGCCTGACAACCGTCTTGTCCGGAATTTCGCGAACATGCTACGCCAAATACGGATGCACGCTTTATGGACGGACAATACCGACGAGATATTTCGTCACCACTCTACGGCGCGCCCATTCGTCTGCCGAGCCAGCGCTCTTCTACCTGTTGTATTAGAGTCATCTACGTTCTTATTGGCCTCGCAGTATACAGAATTCGATGCACTTGAGGAGACATTCTCCGAAGCTGAAAACCGCCACCGTGCTCCGAAAAGCCAAGTGAATGGATTTATTCACGGCTGGGAGGAAAATAGAAATGTTGGCCTTCGGAGCCGACAGAGCCATTTGAGCCGCGAGCGCCTTGAATCTATCCTTTCAGACAACGGTGTTCTCACACAACAGCCATCATCGGCACCCCGGCGGTCACCGACCGTTACCAGTGTACAAACTGGCAGCTCCGTCGATTTCGACGAGTCTATCATCATTCACCGGCCTGTGGTCAATTCGGGAAGCAACCCTTTACGACCAGAACGCATGTCAAGCGTATCTGCGACTGCGCAACTTCTCCGAATCTACCACACGGATGAACAGCGGAAACACGATCAAGAACTAAAAGCCAGGGTGCAACGTCTGAATCTCTGGAATGCATTAACTCTCGGTCTCCTAATGTACAACGGTTACGTGGTCCCCCTCCGGTGGGGCTTCAAGTACAAAGAAGTGCATGTAGCGCTGATTGCTACGAACTTCTTCCTAGACGTCGCTATCTACTACGTCAAGATAGTCTTGACCGCGGTGACGCCTTTTGAGGACGGAAGCAAATTCGTAGAAGAACCCAGTCTCATTTGGCGGCACTACCTCAACAACGGGTTCGTCATGGATGCTTTGGCCTGTTTTCCGCTGGAATTTCTGGCGATGTCCTGGGAGGCCTCCGCAATAGACGCCTTTACGAAGCCGCATTACAGATGGAATAGAGTGCTCAACGTGGTCCATTTGCCGCAGTACTTTCATGGGTTCTTTGCCAACTACTTCACCGCTTTGAGTCCTGTAGTCATTCGGATGCTTCAGTTCCTGATTTGCTGCTTCTACCTGGCGCACTTTGTTGCCTGCACCTTTAACGCCATCTTGGTAGATGGAGGTGGCTATTTTACTACCTGGTTCCCGTTCCCAACCTTTCTCGACTATCGTGGCACACACAGGTATTGCCTCAGCTTCGACTGGACTGTGAAGGTGCTCTCCGGCTACGGACACCGGCTTCCCGTGTCTGATGGTCAGGTAATTTTCACACTGGTTGCATGTGTGATTGGGTTCGCCCTCTTCGCCACTGTCATTGCGTACTTCACGGCCCTTGTCACATCCCTCAATGCCAACGAGGACCAATTCCGCCAGAAGCTTGAGGAGATCCACGAGTTCTTTGACCACAACAAGACGATCGCAGCTTCGCAAGTTCGAGCCGAGATTGTCGCGTATTACAAGTATGCAACCGTATCCCCGCTTCTTGAACACGACTTTCAGTATTCTTCAACAAACAAGTAGAACTTCTACTGTAGAATAATAAAACAAAACTATGCTTCTTGCGGGTTGTGAAGACGGGAGAGAAAGGCACAATAAACGCTAGCAAGGGGAGCGCACAAACGCGGGAGGGTGGGGGCACCCACACGCCGAGAAGCAGGGACGCTCGCGACAAAGCCGGACTGAGCAAAAAGGTTCGGGTCGAAGCCAGTGCATCTCCTTGCTTCCCCTATTTCAGTGATTCTCAGATCACAAGCGTGGTTGCGTCCTTGAGGTCCGTCGTGCGCAACCACCAGTCCGCCTCGTAGGAGTTGTAGAAGCAGACTCAGAAGGATTTTCACTTCTTGCTCCAACGCTCTTTCCCCCGTCGTGAAGAACGCGTGTCATGAGATTCACGAGCAGGCGATACCATCCCATGCAGTGATTCCATTCCAGCACGGCGATGTGCAAATGGCTCGCCCCAGTCCCAATACTCACAAGCTTACAAGGAACGAGAAGGCACTGAAACCAACCACACAGACAAATTTGGAAGGCCACGCGCACGCTCTCTGGGACCGGTACCCCACTGACCGGTCTCACCCCGGATCTTGATGAACGTGTCAGTATCGCCATAAATGCTGCTCTGGTGAGGAAGGTTCCACTGTTCCAGACGGTGAAGCACAACAATCGCTTCATAACCAAGCTTGTTCTGATGTTGAGCCGAACGTATGGTTACATCACCAGAAGATGATGCTAGGTTACAGCAAATCCAGCAGGCTTTTCGGCAACGGAATTGTGCTTGCAGGTCCACCCGCGCATTGTCCCACTGCACCCAGTAACCACAAAGGCCAACACGAGTGAGCTACCCCAACTTTACACAGATTCTTGATGTCAGAGTCGTTCGTCTTCCGATACGGTGAGCGAGGGAACTCGATGATGTTCATTGGGCAAGGCCAGGTAGCAGTCATGGATGCACACGACAATGTCGTTGCCGTGCTCGGTGATGGAGCTTTTTTTGGCGAGGTGTGTTTCCTAATTTGAAGAGCAGAGGGAAGCCAGCGAATGAGTGAGGGTATGGTAGAAACAAGCTCTCGGAAAGTTTATTCTGCCGCATTCAGATCAGTGGACTACAGTCTAGCTCATAAAGGGGGGGTAGACCTACTATCCAGGGGGACCTATTATCCTAGGGTAATAGGTCGACTGGTTTTGGAGATAAATTTAACTTTTTAATTTTTCAGCGGCGAGTTAGTTTTTTATGGAAGTGGACCTATCCACCCGCTGTGAGTGTAACAACAGCACACCAAGTGAGAAGACTAGAATGTAAATTTTGCCAACAAGTGAAAACGAGAAAAAAGAGCTGTTAAAACGGAAAAGAGGCTGATCAATGGTTTCTCAAAGGCCGCGGTTTGGTGGTGTTTTTATGAACCAGCACACTCTCTCTGCCACCCTGTGGTTGCGGTTTGCTTTGCTGGCGCTATGAAGAGGACGGCTGAAGCGCCGCTTCTCGTGGCTGGTGTGGACTATTTTCTGTTGTCTCAGTCCACTCAGAATTGGTCGGACCCGGTGCAGGTGCGACTGGTGCAGATACGGCTGGTATGTCAACCTGTGGGTTGTTCTGTGGCACTTCTTCCTTGACTTCTACCGATATCGAAATCCCTCAGTTATGTTCAAGGGATGAAGCCGGAGGTGACAGAAAAAATGCCACAGGGAAGGGGACTTGTGGCAGCCAAGCGTTCATAGCAATGTTGCTTTTCGATCCTTCGATGTTGACTCTTCCAAACCTAGACAAGCAGAATTGTCTAAGTTGGCTTGTTCACCCACTAACAGGGAATGTGAGCTGGGAATGATCAGCTGCGTTTCCTTTCTGTGCCCCAGTTCTCGCTGATCAGCTGCGTTTCCTTTCTGTGCCCCAGTTCTCGCTTCTGCGGCGCTCGTTTTGCTGCCGCTTCTACGTGCAGCTCTCTTCCGCCTTGCCCAGGGATCAAAACGGGAATGAGAGAAACACGGGTTACTAACCAAACAAACGAAGGGGTAAAACCGGCCGATTGGCTATGACGGCCGCAGGGACGAAGTCACGCCACCTGCCCAAAAAAGAAACAAGGACGGGGGTGTGTGTAGGGCACTTACATTTCTTGTTCACCTGGATGAGGTTTCTGGCTAGTACTAGCTGGGAACACAGTGCACTTCGCTGGGATAATTCCCCCGATAAATCGACAGTTTCGACCGGACAGGTTGGTTTACCAAACAATAGTCAATATCGCGCCGAAGGCGCGAAGGAAAAAGACCCCACCCTGCAACAAAACTCTGGATAGCCCTTGGATAACCATTGGATAAAGCCTGGATAATAGGATTTTTTTAACGCCACTAGTTTCATGGATTTTTTTTTTTGACAAACTCCTTTTCAGAAGTTGTTGGATTTGCCCATTTTTTTCACATCTTGAAAAAAAAAAAAAGATCTTGAATTTTGTGGACGCAACAAGACGACGAAATTTTGTGAAAAAACGTCAAGGTAGTAGCTGCAGTTTCTGTGCTTTAATGGTTGCTCACACGGCCAATAAAGCTCGGCAAAACCTCCGCAAGGGTGGGCGTTTGTTGCAGTAGAGTGATTGCCAGGCCTTCGACTACCCTGAGCAACGCACTGTGCACGCAGTCGGTGTCTACGTAAGGCTCACGGGTGAACGTCGTTGTGGCCGCAGAAGGGGGTCGTGCCGTGTCGGCGGGTGTCCGCCGCTTCTTCTCACCGTGTTTGTAAAGATCAGATGCCTGTAAATATCAGATGCCTGTAACGAACAGATGCCTGTGAGGGACAAATGTCTGGGAGAACGATTGCCTGTAGTCACTACTGAGCGAGGCCTATAGCGAGCGGATTCCTGCAATGAACAGTTGCCTGCTATGCGCAGATGCCTGTCGACAGATCCTGTAATGAACAGACGGAACGCTTGGATGGAATGATGCAAGTGCGTAAACACCACAGGAGAAAAAGTACATGTGCGCCGGTAAAGACCAGCGCCCAGCGACTACCAGAGGCAGCAGTTAAAGTTCGGGAAACCGTAAAGTTTGGGAGCAGCTACGTTAGGGCGATGCTAAGTTCTGGTGAAGCAAAGTTCGGGCGAAACCAAAGTTCGGGCGATGCTAAGTTCGGGAGAAGCAAAGTTCGGGCGATGCTAAGTTCTGGACCAGAATCTGGTAGACTGACTCAAATTACAAACTGCTGCCTCTACGCGCGAAGCCCAGCACTTTTTATAGTGTCATTTCAACTTCAAGGGTCTCCATAGGAAGTTTTCCCCCTGGAAATGACACCGTGATGGCAGAGTGAACAGCGCAAGCCTTCAGGGCTGGAGGTCCCGGGTTCGGGCGAGGCACTTTTCCGGTCGACAATGATTTACGGGGGTTGTAAAGTTCGGCAAGCAAAGTTCGGGCGAGACTAAGTTGCGAAGTTGTGGTGATGCAAAAGCAAAGTTCGGGCGAAGCTAACTTCTGGTGAATCAAAGTTTGGGTGAAGCAAAGTTCGGGCGATGCTCAGTTCTGGTAGACTGACTCACGTTACCCAAGGGGACCCAAATACCGCGAGTTATTGAGAAACTCTGCAAAAAACGCAAATTTCGGGCATGATAGAAATCAACAACCCCCGAAAATCATTTTCGACCGGAAAAGTGTCCTCAGCCGGGTTCGAACCCGGGCCTTCAGGCCTGAATTGTGCGGCAAATACCCGGTGCCGAGTCACGGATCGAGAGAAACCCGGAGCGGGGGAATTGACTACTAGAAAAACGCGTACGACGGTAGGCTAAAAAAGTGCCCCCGGGCTTCGCCCCCGACCCCCCTAAAAACGGAATTTCAAGCGAACTTTAACTCTAAGAAGTGGGGTTGGCTCGACAGAGCTATTAGCATATCTCTCTTCTCGGACCAAGTAAACAATCACCGATTCCGTTGATTCCGACTCACTGATTCGAAATCCGCTGGCTCCGTGGCAACAACAGATTTCGTCGCGGACCCGGAGCCCGATCACGAGCCTGAGGCTCGTGAAGGCCCGATGAATCTTGAGGACCGTAACCTCGATGAGATGCCGGAGGCCGCAAAACTCTTCTGTGGCAAAACCCATCGCATGTATATGCGAAGGGGTAAGAGCAGTGTCTGCAGGATGTTCTGACACGTGCTTTAGTCACAAAGAAGTGGAGTGACACTGCATCGGAGGTAGCAGACAAACTTGCCCGTTTCGAAATGAAGCGGAAACGCGAGCAGGGTGGAGAGAACAGCGTGTGTGTCGAACCAACCCAAGCTGAGAAGCGTCGTCGGCTTGTTCAGTCTGTTGCCTTACCTTACCTACATGTGAAACTGGCATAGGTTATAGTCTACCAGAACCGAGAAAGGATTCCGGGTGCTACGGTGGCCGTGCACGTTCTCGGGCGCCGTGTTGGGCGGGTGTTTTGTAACCTGTGAAGTTCTTTTCTGGTGCAATCCGACGAGACTGGCGCCGAGTTTTGTCTCACAGCTGGTTTCCTTGGGCTGCAACCTTAAGGGAAAGGCAACGACAGGCGCAATTCAGCTCAAAAAGGACAGCACACCCTCACTCACAAGGACAACGCACAGTCACCATTTTTTACAAAATTTCAAGATCTTTCTTTTTTCTTTTTTACACAAAGATGTAAAAAAGAAGTAGTTAATTTTGAAAAACATGTGGAAAAAATGCAAAGATCTTTGTAAATCCATGTAGTTTTAATGTTCGCGGAAATTCCGGAAAAAATCGGGTGGATAATAGGTCTACCCCCCCTTTAATTAGTGCGGCTTTACTTCGAGTACACTTTGTCGGCCCCATTTTGTCGGCCCCATTTCTCTTAGATTTTCTGCATTGGACTTGATTCATTAATTTCCCGGGGGCTGCTTCCAGAAGGTGTGGTACAGCACTTCAGGCCTCTGCAGCGACGATACGGATCCGCTCCACGGCATTTCAGCAGTGTCTTGTTTCGGCACCACACAGAGAAGAAAAGGCGGCAGAAGTAAATTCTTGTGCTGTTGATAAAGTAAAAGGAAGCAAGGCAACATACAAATCCGCGCCTAAACGATGTCCACAAGAGACTTTTGTGGACGTGCCCACATGGCCAAGAGACCTTGAGGCTTTACCTTCGAGTGGGAGCTTAGCCTCCCTCGGTGCGCGGCAACAATCTCATCTCGTGTCGGACAAAGTCTCTTTGGACGACCGCAATATTTTACAACTACAAAACGAGTTGCTTCGGCGCCCCCAGATGGCCTGGCACGTTTTCTCGTACCCCAGGTTGGGTACCGCTGCATGCTCATCATGGGAAGGCACAGCGAGTTGTGATTCGTCAGTTGTTTCCTGGCCGTTCACAGACACTTCTGTGTCTTCTTCGAGGTTCGCCAGTTCGCAGTACTGGTCGAAGATGTGTCGGCGTTAATTATGTCGACTCTAATTATGTCGTTTTTATTTATGTCGCACGACCGAATCCGACATGATGAAGAACGACATAATTAGCGACCGCACTGTACAATGGAGGCTCTCGAACTTTTCCTCCTACGTCTCGCTGTGCGATTTGATTGAGACATCACCTTCTCCTGATGTTGTTTGATCAGGTTCTCAGTGAAATCACCCCAGCAGCGAAATCACCCCATATTGCCGCCTTGTTACCTTTGCAAACAAATGGTGAGTAACCAGTCACCTTCAGATTTCCTCCATCTGAAGAGACGATACTCAGCAACTTATATTGATTTATTCGTGCACTTACATTCAAGGATGGAAAAGCAAACCCGCAGATTGCTTTGGTCTACGGAACGCGCAGAACGGCTTCCGTGAAAGCCTTGACGTATACGCAGCTCTTCAAATTAACAAAACCAGCGTTCATGGAACTTGGCAATGAGTTCCCTGACTGCATGCAAGCAATTCTGACGATTGCGGGAGAACGCTTTCAGCCCGGACCTATGTCTCCGGGACAAGATTCCATGAGCAGCATCATGACTTAGGCCAAGGTGTACTTGAAGGGTTGTAGGTGCCTGGAGCGCAGAGCCGATAGGGCACTGCATGTGCTGTTGGGCACCCCAACCCGTTTCATCTTGAGAGTGAGAGCAAACCCAACCCTTCTCATCTGGCACCTTTGCCGATGGCAGGTGCACGAGCTCTCCCACTTTGTTGTGGCCCTTAGTCGGTTTCTCGCACATTGACAAGGAAAGTAAGAGAGGAGCATTTCAAGCCGATCATTTGCGGACGGAGGCGGCTCTTCGTGCTAGCTGCCTCATACCAATTTAGGAAGAAAGTTTATGCCTTACGTTTCGGACCAAGTTGTCTAGACTGCTCCAGGTTGTTGCGAACTTACGGACCTAGACCTCCTGCAGGGGGCGTTATACACACTAACTTGTCTCCCTCTTCCTCTCGTTATTCTACATGGCTGCTTCCTCCAATAGGTTTGCGGCCGAGCATCTACCCACCAGCGCAAGGAAAATAAAGCACATCCTCGTTTTTAAGCAATTCTTTTCAGAATTGCGAGCAAAGAGCTGTCGTTCCATTTGCATTACCACCCGGGGGTTTGTCTTCTCTTTCAGCGAGCATTTCCGAATGCGCAGATGCACACTACCGCGGAGCTTCGTCATCCGACCCGACAAAGGTCCCACCCTAGGAACTCGCGATGAGCTCCAACTTTGGATTGGTATGTTCCGATTCTATCCACTCTACTAAGAACCGGCTTTGCCGTACATCGGTGACCGCGAACAGCAAACCGAGTCTGAATCCGATAAATAACCCGCATCACACTGTCCCGCGGTTTCATGATGTTGTGCTGAGGGAGCTAACCTGATATCACTCATTCCACGAAAAAGCGTCATATTTCGGCCTTTTTCGGACTTCTGCCGAAGATTTCCATCTGCAGGTCCGAAAGTGGCCGGGTTCGAGATTTTGAGGACACGATTGAATCCATTGTGGGCAGGGCTTTCCGAATACTTGGTCGGATAATTTTTTGACTGACCCCCGCCCCCCCCCTGTGAGAATGGCGCCCGGAATGACCAGCGAATGCAAAAAAGAGCAAAAAATAGGCATATTGGGTGCTCCCTGAAACCGGGCAGAAATGGCCTATTTTCAGGCTGAGCAGCCCGGAACCGTGTTAAAGTGCGCGAAACCACAGAAAAAAAACCCAGAATGTGTTCCCGGGCCCTCGCGTGTGGTCTTCGGTGGCCAGCGACCCTGTTCTGAGGTCGGGGACGACCTGGAAGATGCCCGGTACAAGCCCAGTACAAGCCCAGTACAGCCCGGTACGTGCCCAGTACAGCCGGTATGTGCCTTGGCACGTTCCGGATCTTCTCCGACCTCAAAACAGGGTGGCTGGCCACCTGGGACCACTTTCAAGGGCCCTACAAAACATTTTGTGGAATTTTGCTGCGGTTTCGTGCAGTTTGTCCCGGCACAGCAGCTCAGCATAAAAATATGCCTTTTCTTGCTGGGTTCCGAGGTGCTTGGCAGGACATAAAGATGCCTCGGATTGCCATCTTCTATCCGAGACGAAGCCAGACAGTCCTCACTGGTTCTCGAAGAATGGGTGCCATGGAGGGAGGTACAACCGCATACTTGCCACGAACGAGTCGACAGTGTTTCCCTGGTCATAGTTTGCCAGAAGAAACAACTCGAGCCCCCGGTGCGGTGCAGAACAAGCGCAAGTACTCGAAGAAGCATCATGACAGGATAACTGACATGGGCTCTAAATCTTGAGCCAACAGAGAAGGACCAAAACAACACCAAAAACGTGCGAGATCACACCCGCCTTGTTTGTAGCGGGAGACAAAGTCAACGAACGCGCTTTCACGTGCCAAGAAAGCGCGCGATGTCATGGGAGTGTGCTGTATGTAGACTTCTGCCCTCTCCACGACTACCATCCGACAACTACGGCGTTCTGGTCCTGGATGGCTGGTTTGCGGGTTTGCAGTTTTACGGTGAGCATCGGAAGAATGCACGAGGGAACGTAACTGTCTGTCTACTTTGCAGGGTCAAAACCTTGTGTCTTTTTGGTACATGGCCACCAATTTCTTTCCGGAAAAAAATTGGGTTTTTTAAATTTTAAAATTTTGGAACAAACTCTGCAGTAATTTTTGATGAAGTTGAGCAATTCTTTTTTTCACGGTTGGCATGTAATAATTATTATTAGCCCAACTCCGACCAAGCACCTACAGGTTAATTTCCACTTTTTCCTATTTTTCATTTTTATAGAGTGCCTTCGCTCTTTTGGGCATTCTGGGGCTGGAATTTTGCGATTTCGAAGCATATCTTTCCATTGCCGCCCTTGGAAGGCGAAATTTTGACATGATGTTGCACTAGTCTGTCATCGTCTTCTCGCTTATGACCGTCTCTAATTCGTCGACAACGTTTCACCGCAACCTTGACAATCTTTTGTTTTCTCGCGTGGTTTAGATTTCCTTCCTAGGTTGGGCTTGAGCAAAAGAGAAGAAGAAAGGCGGCAGACGTCATTTTGCGTGCGTTCCGGGGGTAGGGGGTTGGAGTGATGGCGAGATAACGGGCAAGACGCAGGAAATTGAGGTACGGGGCAGGTGGGCAGTTCACGCAACTACTGGCCACTGCAGTCACTTTCATCAGTAGACTCGGTATACGTCAGACGCACTCCTTTGAGTGTGGGAGGGCGCCCCTGCTTGCAAGGGCGGCCGCCTCGTTTCTTCAAGCGCTGGGTCCCAGGAGTTTCCGGCTCGTAGTAATGGTGGTTCTTGAGGGTGTGAAACCGGGTAAAACACGGAGCGGGACACAGAGCCACGCCACATGTTTTGCAGACATATTTCGTCTTGACCAAACGAACATGGCATTTGCACGCAACGCGGGTGTCTGTTTCCAGAATGGCATGGAACTTGCCATCCAGGCGCGACGGGTGGTCGCTAGCCCGAGGTGTGCGCGTTCCGGGGCTGAAGTCCTCAGTACTGCGGTTGTCAGCAAGTAACCCGCGGATGAGCTCTTTTCTGAAGTCCTTGAAGGGTAAGGACCCGCGATTCTTACCAAGACGCTTGTACAAGATAAAACTGTTCAACGCAGACACTTCGAGCAAATAAAAGAAGACTTTCATATACCATCGTTTGCCCTGCATGAATCGTGTCGCCCGGGCAAGGTACTGGTCGCAGCGATCTACCCCCCCCATGTGTTTGTTGTAAGCAACCACGATGTCTGGCTTACTGACCTTCAACCGCTTTCCCCCCTTGCAGCGACGCTCAAGCTCGGTCATTGTTGTTCCAATGGGGAGTGTTGACAACATGCGGACTTCACGCTTGTCAACCCACTCCAAGAACGTGATCGGCGAACTTTGGCGATACTGGCAATGGCCGCGTTTCGGGGCCGCAGCCTTATCCGCTTGGGATGGGCGGCCGCGCTTCTTTTGGGACTTGCTAAAAAGTGGGATCCCGTTCCGATTTTTGCGGACAGTTCCGGCCGCGTGGAATCCCAAGGTGTATAATTTTAGCATGAGGGGAATGCTTGTGTAGTAGTTGTCCATGTACATGTGCCTTCCTGAGTATGCATACAGAGCCGCAGCTGCAAGAAGTTCACGCTCACCAACGTTCACGGGGCCAGGGTTAGTATCCGTGTCAATCTTACCGGTATACACTGACGATACCAATGTGTAACCAGTCTGTGACTCAGCCAGAACAAAACACTTCAAACCGAATCGATGCCGTTTCATGGGCATGTATTGCTTGAAGCTGACACGACCTTTGTACTTGATGATCGACTCATCAAAGCTAAGTTCTTTATCGGGAGCATAGACATCCCGCCATTGGAGAGACACAAGCTGGAAAATATCTCTTATCTTGATGAGTCGGTCCGGGTGTTCCTTCTTTCCACTGAGGGGGTCTGTGAAGTGCAGCGTCCTGTGAATATCGTGCCACCTTTTCCTGGACATGGTTTCAGAAAAAAACGCGCATTGTTCGATAGGGTCCACGGACCAGTACGAGTAGAGATCCTGTTTCACGGACAACCCCATCGCGTATGTGACAGCACACCAGCGAAGAAATTCCGCAATATCGGGTGCTTCGTACGAGATACCCTCTTTCCCTGCAGCATACACACTCATGTGCCCAATGATCTGGGTGACCACCAGGTCGGTGAACATGCATCTGAAGATGTCAGTGGGGGAGGAATCCTCATCAAGGTCGTAGGACGGATTCGGTCCGGTCTTCTTGGCGTTGAAAGGGAATTCGAGGTTGGGCTCGACTTTGCTGCTCCACGACAAGGACTTGATCGCTGCACCTGCTGCCTTGACCGCAGCGCTCTCAGTATTCGGTGGGCGGCCTCGCGGTGCTGGGTTTGCGGGGGGCTTCTGTGCCGGTCCTTTTCGTGGTCGGCCGGGGCGCTTCGGTGCAGGCTTTGCGGAGGGCTTCGGCGCCTGTTCTTTTGGTGGCCGGCCGGGGCGCTTCGGTGCAGGCTTTGCGGAGGACTTCGGCGCCTGTTCTTTTGGTGGCTCGCCAAAAAAAATGTTCATAAAGTGGCCGAGATCACCGCTCTGAACCCGCGGGTTGGCCAGGAACACGACGTTGGCCGGGTGGGGTCGGTCTTCGCCTCGCTCGACTGAGCCGGTTCCTCTCAGCACGGCCCAGTTGTACAGCGCTGTGTACACTGTCTCCGGATTGGGCTGGAATCCGATACCGTGTTGGAGGCAGAAGCTCGATACCTGATAAGTGTCCAGCTCCGGTAAGCGTGCCACACTCCTGCAACGCACGTCGAAATGTTCGCGGGCGAAGCTGAGAATGTTCAATGCCGATGGCATCGCAAAACTTCCCTCCATCGCTCGCATGAGTGCGATGTACCCGCACTCCACCCCGCTCTGCTCGTCACGCAGCTGCAGTGTCACACCCCGGATACCGCCGAACTCACGTCGCGACCGTTGCCTGTCCCAGTTCCCGCAAGAGTCGACCACTGTCACCCGCCCAAGCGCGGTGGCGTCGAGATGATGCACTTGTTCGCGCACTGTCCTTCCCGACCTGTTGTTGTCGTCATCGTCATCCTCTTCCTCTTCTTCATCCTCTTCTTCTTCCTCGTCCTCTTCCTCTTCCACCTCTTCTGCTTCCTCGTTGTCCTCTTCTTCTGTCGACCCCACACTCTCCATATCCGTGGCCGCCCGCTTCCTTCCAGACATTTTGTACTTTTCACTGCCCAAGTTCCTGGATTGTTTCGACTGTTGATGACAAGGCATTGAAAAAGCCGGTTTTCCGGGGGTTTCCCCAATCTCGCCACTTGGTTTCAATCGTCATTGCTGACGAATTTTTGACATTCGAGGGCGGCAATGAAAAGATTTGCTCGAAATGGGTGAATTCCATATTTTTGGGAATTTTTTGGCGCCTCCTGAGCACCCCTACAGAAAAATCCAGATTAAACCGGACATATATGTCCGGTTGGTCGGAGTTGGGTTAGATTCGATTAGATTTTATTAGATATTATTAGCCCGATTATTACGTATTATTTCATCTAATAGTGGGCAATAACTAATAATTTCTAATAATTTCTAATAATAATTTTTTTTCTTTAACTCTAATAATTATTACCTGGTAATAATTTCTAATAGTTTCTAATAGTTTCTAATAAAATCTAATAATTCATAGATGGCCGTTATATAACGTTATATAACGTTATATAACGTTATTCCCGGAGTTATTTGTTACCCCCCCCCCTAAATCCAGGGGGATATATAACGTTATATAACGTTATAATAACGGTATAATAACGTTATATAACGTTATAATAACGTTATATAACGTTATAATAACGTTATATAACGTTATATAACGTTATATAACGGTTTTTTACCAGTCCATGGGAGGTCACACTGTCCTCCAGATTTTGGTCATTTTTGGCCATTTTTGCCACATTTTCCAGATTTTGGCCAATTTTGGATATTTTTGCCAATTTTTCCAGATTTTGGTCAATGTTGACCAGTTTTGCCGTGTTTTCTAGATTTTGGCCCATTTTGGCCGTTTTTACCGATTTGGCCAGGATTGGCCATTTTTGCCATGTTTTTCAAAAATTTAGCTATTTTTGCCGATTTTTCCAGGTTTTGGTCATTTTTGGCCAGTTTTGCCATGTTTTCCAGACTTTGCCCATTTTGGCCGTTTTTGCCGATTTTTCCAGGGTTTTGGTCATTTATGCCCTGCCCCTCACCAGAGCTATTCTTGTCTGAGTTTCTTAAACCCGCACAAGCTCGAACAGGCAGTCCGTGCGCGGAAAAAAAAAAAGGTCGAAAGACACCAATCTGTACGCCCATTCGGGATCGTCGGAAACACAAAAACACGTGTACCGCCCCACCCGCTTCGATTTCAGCCACACTAGTCTTTCCAAAGGGAATATCGACTATGCCTGCGAAAAGCTCCCCGAAGGTCCAGCCGAAGCCGAAGGCTCAACCTAAAGCTCAGCCGAAGACCCCAGGTACACAGCGCAAACGGCCTCGCGCCGAAAGTACGGATAGCAACAGCAGCAGCAGCAGCGCCTCGGTTGCAAAGGCGCGACGCGGAAGGAAGAAGGTGGCGGAAACGCTGCGCGTCGAGGCCTTGTCCCGCGACCTGGCATTGACTGGCCCCAGCGTTCTCCCTGTCACGAAACCACCAAGTAAGAGCCCGGAACAACGATTCATCGACCGGATCAAGAAAACCGACCCCGGGCTGGCTGGGTTCTACGGGAAGCGCCAGCTGTGACTGCTCGACTTTGCATGTCTCGTGCTCATCATGCACCCATATTTGGTACTGGGACCTTGTCTGACTGGCATAGTACGCAACGGTCTGCCGAGTGGACAAGCTTGGACAAGTTGGACTCCAGTGGCCGGATCATGCTGGTGACATCTGCTGCCTCACGAAGGACACTGCAAACGACCGTTACGGGCCACCGACTGAGGGACACACGCCGGAACCCCAAAACTGCAGACATCCACATCCCAAGAACAACATCGCACAGTGAAAGAGTCATGTGAATCCGGAAGGATCGCGTTTGTCGCGCTTGGGTGGAAGTCCGCAAGAAAATAAGTAAAAGAGAAAAAGCTCTGGGGAGGGGCTACACGGACCCCTGAGGACCGGTTACTACGAATTCTTTTCGGACCAGGGTTTGTTTCCGAACAGTTTTTGTGACCGGGATCCAAAAATCGGCAAAAGTCTGGAAAAATTGGCCAAAATCTGGAAAATCGGGAAATCTGGAAAATCGGAAAAAATGGCCGAAATTGACTGATCTGGATAAATCGGCCAGAGTGGCCAAAATCTCAAAATTGTCCAAAATCTTGAAAAATCGGCAAAAATGGCCGAAATCTGGAAAAACCGGCAAAGATTGCCGAAATCTGGAAAAAATCGGCAAAATGGCCAAAACCTGAAAAAATCGGCAAAAATCTGGAAAAATTGGCAAAGATTGACCAAAATCTGGCAAAAATGGCCAAAATCGGAAAAAATGGCCGAAATGGACCAAAATGAGGAAAAAATGACAAAAATCTGGAAACATGGCCAAAATCGGAAAAATTCTAAAAACCGTTATTTGCGTTATTTTTCCCGTTATTTTGCGTTTTCGACCGTTATATAACGTTATATAACGTTATATAACGTTATCACCGTTATAACGTTATCATGCAGGGTCAAAACCTTGTGTCTTTTTGAAAATGGCCAAAAAAAAAAATTCTGGAAAAAAAATGGGTTTTTTGAATTTTAAAAGTTTGGAACAAACTCTGCAGCAATTTTTGAGGAAGTTGAGCAATTTTTTTTTTTTCCAAAATTTTTTTTAGCGCTCCATCGGCCCCGCGGGAGCGTTTTAAGAAGACACAAGGTTTTGACCCTGCATGTTATATAACGTTATATAACGTTATCAACCGGCCATCTATGATAATATTAATTTCTAATAATTTCTAATAATCTAATAATCGCCTGTAGAGAGTCCCCAGGATGTGGGAGGATCCGGGAAAGACTACTCAGTCGGACTAGGATCTTGGCAATGAAGCCGTGAAAATGGAGGGAACCCAGAAATCAAAGTAGCTACACCCAAATCTCAGACTTGTACTCAGTGAAAATATCTGATTTAGCTCTCGGTGAAAATCTCAGATTCAGCTTTCGGTGAAGATCTGCAGATTGTTCCTCCAATCTCAGATTATGCACTCAGCCCAAAACTCACATGCGAGTTCAAAATCTGCGAGTTTGTGAGCGAAAACCCGGCGCCCGCCCAGAAAACATCACGGTCCCGGACGATGCTCAATGGCGACAAACGCAAAGAAGAAGAAACACGAAAACAACACCAGAATCCATGCCAGGCAAGAGACTGGGTGGCCTGGCAGTGCAAGCCAAGCGGTGACGCCAAGGTGTTTTTAAGCAATGGTATGTATCAATGTCGCCCCATAATGTACTTCAAGCATTTAAGCCTTCTTCGCTCGCGTGTTCGCGCCTTCTGTCGTGGTCCGATGATTCCCAAAAAAAACGAACGAATGAGCGCAATGCTTGCACAAAGCTTGGCCGTGCACTTCCAGCTCTCAGATGCTCTGTCAGTAGTTTCGCTGTCTCGGTACTTTCGCGGTGGTACTGATCGCCCAGCGATAGCTCGACCTTTCCCCCAGCCCAACCGTCCCACCGTTTGGGCACCCTTTCTTTTCGTACCACTTTGGTATGAACGTATCGAGGCCGGCAGTGCGAATCACCGCAAGTCCCAGCACTTCATCAAAGCGGTTGTGGGTAAGCCGCGGTGAAAAGGCAGGACGTGACTATGGTGCTTGCAGAAGACAGCCCGAACCGGCAGAAGATCACAAGCAGGCCGTACATTCCGCGTGCAAATGAACGTGAAATGACACAGGATCTTATTGTCTGCTTCGGTCGGGTTCCAGCGAATGCCGATCATCAAAGGCCACATGCAACGGACTGTATGCCCAGCGAACGGGATTCGTGCTCAAAAGAAGGTTTCCCAGATGGAGTTAGACCTCCATTCTGCCTTAAGAATACGGGTTCTCGCGGGTAGAGGTCGCATACCCCACATGCCACATCATCGTCCTCTGCCAGGATCTTGCCTCAAACCTCTCCTACCTCTTTTGGCATCCTTCCTTTTCGACTTAGCAACAAACGGAATTGCGAACGGGGTGAAAGGAACGGCTTGGACGCACGAACACCCACCGTGACGATCACCTTCCACTCCAACGTTATATAACGTTATATAACGTTATATAACGGCCATCTATGATAAACGATTCGTATCACAACCGTGTATATATATATATATATATATATATATATATATTTTGCGCATTTGCGCGGCGCACTGCATGCGTTCTGATCAGCCGATTGCTGGCTTGATGTTCGCGGACCAGCTTCGGGCGAGACGAGTGGGGCGACCACTGCTGTCTTTCGAACGAGTAATCTGCAACGATCTCGCGGAAAGGGACCGGACAAAAATCCGGGAGTGGATGGAGGACCAGGAGGTCTGGGACGCAAAGGTGAAAGAAGTCGTCGCGAACACACTCAAGAACGTCGAAGAGCCGCCGCGCAAAGTACGGAAGCTCATACGGCCCCGGGGGCAAGGCTCCGGACGACGACAGAAGACGACAACAACAGCTGCTGCAAGAAGACAACGACGCATTCTGGCCCTTCGCTACATCGATGAACTGGTCTGCTCGGCGCCGCGGTGCCATTTCAAAGCCTGCGCAGAACACTGCATCAATTGTCATTTTCCGCTGACAGCCCATAATCCGCTGTACCCCACACTGAGATGCCACCTTTGCGAAAGGTACACCTCATCCATGGCTTGACAGTTTCTGCTGCCGCCGCACTTGAATCGTTTGAATGCAAACACTGCTCCGTTTTACTCCCGTATCTGCGGGGGTGAGATGACAACCACTACTACTACTACTTGCGCATTTGAGGTGCACAAAAGACCCCCTGTATTATCCTATGCATCGGCCCCGCGGCAGCGTTTAAAAAAGACACAAGGTTTTGACCCTGCATGGCTACCACGGTGCCAGTCACACCAATTTTCCTTACCCTTGGCCACACCCCGTGTTAGTGTCGCCTTCCCGTGTTAGTGTCGCCTTTTCGGAGAAGGTGCCTTTAGGTAGGCGAAACTAACCCGGGGGGGGTAGGTACAGGATAATCCCTGGGGTTTTGAAACAGCCCCAAAACCGACCTTTGTCCATCTGCACGCCAGATTTTGGTCGCCACGCGAGCTGATTGCTTGGCCATAATTGCCAGGGATAGCTCTTTCCATCCCAAAGTCTTTTTTTCCCAAAGATTTTTGACCCAAAACGGGCTGCTTTTCAGAAGGAAAGCTAATAAACGCTGGAAAATCTGTGACACTTTTTCGTGGAATGAGTGATATACGTTGTACGACCTGACATGCATCACAATGTCGCACAGGTACGAGTAACTGGTAACGGAGCGGGGCGAGCTTGAAAATGGGCGAGAATCAACCAGACTCGAAGTACAAGGTGGTCGTGAAAACTGCGAAGAATGCAGAAAAGAAGGAATCCCGGCACAAAGAGACGCGGTGGTATCATTACGAGGGCTACTACATCACGTTCAAGGAGTTCAGGCACACGCCCGTCGGAAGGGACATCCTCAGAGGCGACGAAGAGACCAGGGAAGAAGAGTTGAAGGTGAAGTGGAGACAGCTGCTTCGAGAAGACGAGCACAAGAATGGGGGCGATCCTTGGGCCTTGCAGGCTATGATGGACAATGGACTCCCGTGGCAGTTTTCGAGTACGACCGAGAAGCTTGAGCGCGTTTTCGGGGCGATAATAAAGTTCTGCGCCGTGTGGGGTGTTTTTTACCTCTTCATCGTTTCCCTAGGACTGATGGGTGATGCCTTTAAGATTCTGGGTGGTCGTCCTTCCGGCAGAGCTTTCCGTGATAATGAACTTATGGCAATGCCGGTCGCCGCCCTTGCGATAGGAATCTTGGCCACCGTCTTGATGCAGTCGTCTTCCACTACAACTTCGATTGTGATTTCCATGACTTCATCAGGGTTGGTTACTACTGAAAGCGCGGCGTACCTCGTCATGGGAGCGAACATCGGTACGTCCGTTACCAACACGATCGTGGCTATGGCACACCTGAACAGTCCCGAAGAATGTCGCCGTGCCTTCGCCGGCGCTGTTTTTCACGACGTATTCAACTGGCTCACGGTTCTCATCTTCTTCCCTCTTGAAGTCACCTCCGGGTTCCTGATGCGTCTGTCGAAAGCAGCAGTTGACTCTCTGGAACTGAGCGACAACAAAAGAAACAAACCCGAGTTCTTGAAGATGTTAACAGCGCCAGCCACGGGGCGCATCATCTCCGTTGACTCGAAGCTCATCAATAAGATCGCAGAGGCAACCGACGAACAGCTGAAGAAACTTGACGGCCAATCGATCATCAAGCAAAATAGCGGGCACCTTTTCCGCGACAGCCCGATCCCCGACGCCGGAGTCGGGATGCTCCTCCTTTTCGTCGCGCTCGTCATGCTCCCGACGTGCCTCATGCTGTTGGTGAAGCTCTTGAACTCCATCCTCAGCGGCCGCGTGGCCTTCTGGACCCGCTACCTCCTGAACATCACTTTCAAGCACCGCTTTCTCCGAATTTGCGGTGGGCTGGACAACTATATCCTCCTGTTGTTTGGGCTTGGCACTACGATCCTTGTGCAGTCCAGCTCTGTGTTCACGTCAACCGTAACTCCTTTGGTAGGTATCGGGCTGGTGCACGTGGAGAAGATGGTCCCACTGACCCACGGGGCCAACATAGGCACGACGATCACGGGCGTCCTCTCTGCACTGTCGGGGGATAACGTCGATATCGGGCTTCAAGTCGCGTTGGAGCACGTTTTCTTCAACAGCCTTGGTACCTTCTTGTGGTTCGTCATCTGGCCCCTCCGACCGATACCGATGCTGATTGCCAAGTTCCTGGGAGAAACAGCGTCGAACCTGCGTTGGTTCCCGTTGACTTACATTCTGGTTATGTTCATCGCACTGCCTGGTATTGTGTTGGCGCTGGCGCTGGCGGGCAACGCGGTGCTGATCAGCATCGGGACTCTTATCTTAGTGATCGTGTTCTTCATGCTAAGCTGGGTTTGGATTCGAAGGAACCGTGCTGACATATTGCCGCGAAAAGGCGTGCTCAAGGTGCTCCGAAGCAACGCGATCTGCGGGCTACAGATGCCTAATTTCATGCTTCTGTGGGGTGGAGACTTCCAGCAGGACCGCGTTGACATTGATGAGAAGAGGGTACAAGAGCAGCTGGAGAAGCAGGAAAAGGTCGAAGCTGCCGCTTGGCCACAAGCTCCTGTCGCCTGGGGGATCATCACGTTTAGCTTCTTGACGTCATTGCTCGCCTCGACATCTGGGCAATGGAGGCGGGTGCGGTATGGGGATGAACCGACGAGCCGCAAGGAGTTCGGTTTCGGCTTCGAGGATGTGTGCTCCGGAACCTATGCAAAGGAAACGGCGTTCGCCACGCAACCGCCGGACTGCGACCTCGACAACATGCTGCGATGCGCGGAAGAGCTAACGACCAGCTGTGCCGCAGACTCGGCTTGGGCGACGAAACCACACATGTCGTCTGCCGAGAAAGGGCAGTATGAAGATGTTTGGAAGCGTTGCTCGCTGTACGTGGGTTGCAGGGCGCACGCGTGGAAGGAGCACTGCCCAGAACTGAGTCATTGCCGGAACAGGTCGTACCACAGCGACTTTTGCGAATACCCCATTCGGAACTACGAATGGTTCAAAGACGTGGACCCGGACGGCAACGGGGTGGAGGTTGACTATTCATTCTCCGGCGTGGCCGGGCAGCAGGAGTTCTGGCTTCCGCACGACAGCCACTTTCCGACCGAGAGCAATGGCGCCCTCCGTGTCCACACGCTACCGGCGCAGTCTTTTGCCTCCACGGTCCACGTGCAACCTTCGCTCTCGGGCGTCGCGTACGACGTTTGCACTGGAAACGTGCACGTGACCACGGACAGGGGCCCGACGGTAGCGTGTCCCTCAGGGACCGTTTTCTCGTCGCCCACCTTCCAACCATCTTTCGCCACGCTTACACTCGCTCGCCTGCTCACCTCAACGGAGGCCGCATGGCATGTCGACATGCAAACCGGCTGGACAGCCATCCAAGACGGCACCAACCTCACCGGACTCCCCCTGGGCAACTACGAAGACGGCGATTGCCTCTCTCCTGTGACTGCGACGTCAGCCGCGCAGGGCGTGAATCCAACCGGATGGCAGCTCGTTGCAGACGGGGTGTACGCCACGGTCGACTTCTACACTTCCGCCGTACTGCTCGTGAGACAATCAGGGAGCGTGATGGCGAAGATCATGGTGGCGGGAGCGGGCGGTGCGGAAGCGGTGCCGGTGATGTCGGTTCTCCCAGCAGACTTCACCGCAAGCGGCGGAAACGGGATCGGGTCGTTGGGCGTCAGCCCGAACAGGACCCACCTGCACGCGTGCATGAGGAAGCCGTTGGTGGTTGGCAGTCGGTTCGTCCGATGTGCGGTGGTGGAGCTCGACGTCCAGACGCTGAACGCATCGCTGCGCGCAGTGCAGGTTTTCGAAGTTTCGACCGCTTCCAGCGAAGTAGGTGCACTCCACTGGCTCGGCGGCGCGACGCTCGCGGTTCTCGAGCGCAATCCCGTAGAGGGCAACGCGCTGGTGTGGGAAGCCGACTTCGCTCTCGCGACTGACATCAAATCAATGGGCGTTGATTTCGAATCTGCCATGGAAGCCAACCGCGGACACCCTGGCGTCCTCCTGTACCAAGTCCACGGCATCACAACAGCGAGTCAAACCCTCCGCCTGGACTCCGGCGAGCTGAACGTTAACGGCACCGCATTTACGGGTCTATTCGTCCCCAATGCCCACACGCTGGTTTTGGTTGAGGCCAATCAGTGGGGATCGGCGCCGTCCAGAGTGTTCGTTGTCGGGTCAGCCACCGACATGTTCTTTGAGCAGCCGACTTGTTCGAAGGTGAAAAACTCGGAGGCTGTCACGAACCCGTTTCGTGGGGAAGACGGCACACAATGCCGGCGATTAAGCGACGTCTGTCCGGAAGGCGATCTTGCGCATGACATGCGAGTTATGAGGGGGCTGGTCTGCACCGCTGCCACAACGTTTGGGCTGTCTTTATTTAGCGTCGTATTGTATGTCTTCGCGTTGCCTCACAATGCACAAGACAAGGCTATAGACCCGGCTATGGTTAACATCACCTTAGGCTGGGCTTTCGGACTAGCGGCGTGGACGTATATGGCCTCCCTGAACAAGAAGCACTACGCTTGTCTTTTCGAAGACGAATCGCTCCGCGGGGGCATGGTGCTGATGCGTGGGCGGCTGGACGGCATCACCATTGCCTCGTATTCATGGGCCGTTATGATTCTTGCGTGGTCTGTCTCCAACATTTCTCTATATGTTGTGTGGCGGAGATGGCTGAAAGTCTTCTTCAAGCCCGGCGACGCTTCTCCATACAATGGGAATGATGCCGGTGACCCAACGTACACTGACCAGCAGTCTATCAACGAAGACGAATCAAGCCCATCGTGTGTGAGGCCCAACGCATGGACAAACCAGTGATGTCGAGAAATTTGATTCGCAGTTATTCCATGCTTTTACTTACACTCAAGACGAATGTGACGCTGGTGAGAGCCATGTGAGTCGATGCCGAAGCCTCCCCCCAGGTCCAATGCCGTCGGCGTACGGCCGTACGTTCGCGTACGCTGACGCCGATATTTTTCTTGGGCGTACACACGGCAGTCACAGGGTAGCACTCAACCACGTGGGTGCAGGAGTAGGAAGGGTACGAAAGTCGAGTGCAATTTCCGCTCTTTGAAATTCAAGCGACGCGCGACTTGAAAGGGGAGCGCGACGTGGGCGTGAAAGCTTCCACCAAGCACAGCGAAACTAAAGAGCAGTTGACGGCGTTCCCTGCAGAGCTGGGGCAGGAGGAGCAAAAAAGCCCGAGCTGCTCGGTAACACTAAGCACTGACGACTGCCGCCACGCGGTGCCCGAACAGGAAACCTGTTTAACTATCCAGAAGCAAGAAGGGATGCGAAAAAACGATCTCGAGAGAAATGTGCTAGATAGGGGCACCCCTTGACCTTTTCAGAAAAGAGGGCTCTGGACTCGGATGAAAAAGAAATACGTTTACCTTACAGAATAGACGGTTCCAGAGCCAGTGACACTGTTCCGTTTTAGTTGCTCGCAGCGCGGGTTTCAGCGACGCTTCGTACGAGTCACAGTGTAGCGAAGCCGTGCTGGCAACCAGGCGGACGGGTATCATGGCTTTCGTGTTCCAGTGCCCTCTTCCCCCGGGAAACAGGCGAAACCAACGAAAGCACAGCGCGATAAAATCGCATTTTAGGCGGAGACACGAGTATCGAAAGTCGCGCGAGCTGCAAATGTAAAAATAATTGCATGCGAGCCTACATCATTCGCCGCACTCCTCACGCCCCCCCCTCCCTCCGTTTCTTTTTGTCTTTCGGCGAACAGCATCGCGCTGCCGACGCGGCACTGCTGCTGTGTGCGCTCGGATCGGCGCCGCTCAGGCGGCTGCTTCGAGCCACCCGTTCGTTGGTAGAGATTACCGTCTTCGGAAAAATATTGGATAGGAAAAATATCCAAATTTTTCTGGGATGGCCATTTTATCCAAAATATTTCCTATCCAAACATTTTTCCTATCCAAATATTTTTCCGGTCCGATCAAAGTCCCAGGCGATTTTCCGGTTGTTAAGTCCAGAACGTATTCCCCCGCCCCCTAACTGTGGGTTCCCCCCCCGCGCTTTATGAGCCACCCAAAATCCTAGACTGAGAGCGCTTTGGACGCTCCGACCCAGCGGGTCTGGGGCTCGGTTTGCGGCCGGTACTAGGAAGCAACGAGGACGCTGATGGTTTGATTCGCAGAAGGAAAAAAACACTTGCTGATGGAACCGTTTCTTACGCCCCACCATCTTTCACCTTGAAAAGAAAAAAAACCCACGAGATTGTTGAAAACGCAAACCATCTGATATTTCGTACGCTTTATCGATTGATGTGAAGGGGCGTTACCGGTTTCGGCTAGCGCGACTCGTCTGCCAGCTTTTCAGCAACACATGTCGAGCATAGGTTCTTGTTGCAGCTGGCACAGCGGCGTGTACCGGAGGCACCAGCAATCGTAGTGGAGCACGTACTGCAAATTAACCCCTGTCTGGGCTTTATGACACGCCGCATCACGCGGTTGCAGCCGTTCCTCGGACATGTTATCGGAGCAGGGTTTTGGGGGGCGGGAACCTGCGCGTCAACCCCGCTGTCCTCGTCGTCATCAGTCTCGTCGGAGTCATCGCCAGAACGATCCGTACGATCGTTGCTTGACGCGTAGTCGTTGGACTCGTCGTTTCCTGCAATTTCCAGGACCCTGAAAGCCGTCATAATTGCAGCGATGTCTTGTTGGTTTACTGACTGAGGTTTGATCGACGTCAACGAATCGTTGGCTAGCTCAGCTTCAGGCACTAGCTCACAGTCATTTTCCCCTTCCGCACGAGACTCTTCTGCGACGGCTGGATTGCCAACTTCTGGTGCAGGTCGATGTCCCTCGACTGCAGGCATCAATTCGCGATCGTCTTCTCCGTTCTCACGAGCATCTTCGTCCGCGTCAACATCGATTGCCATCAACATCTCTCTTTCAACTGCAGCACCCACGACATCCACATCGAAAATCGGCGGTGGCAGCACCAAGTCCACGTCGATGGCAGGAAATAGCAAATTGCTCTCTTCCACGAATGCGAGGCAGACGCAAACGACAGCACCAACAACGCAGCTGGTCTTTGTTGCAAGGAAGACATGAGGGAACAAGAATCGGAAGCCGTTTTTGATGGTCTGAGCCGTAATGCTCTCATGGGCCTCCATGAGCCACTGGAGAACCAGAGGTCTCATGGTCCGGGTCCGGGTATCAACGGAGACCAGGGCACCATGCGCGATAGCAACGTCAGACGCCGGGTCTGCTCCCTGAGCACGTTGCAGTCTGCGCCGTTGTCGCCGAAGGGCTGCCGAGAGCTGTCTCGCATACCACAACGAAAACTTTTCTCGCAGCCTTGATTTGAGAGGCCCGTGGACGGTGAGATCCATCGGCTGAAGTACAGAAGTCCATCCCCCCGCAATGTAGTGGGTTTTGAAGTGGGCCTGTTCAAGAAGCTCCTGTACCTCCTCGCCAGTCTGGCCTGTGAACCTATCCATGAGCAGCAAAAACCATTGCGTCTCTGGCAGCCGCAATTCGGCAATTCTACGCAGCCTGAACGGTCCGAGAACACAGTCGATGTACTGCTTTGTCGTCGCGGTGTTGGCCCATTTATTCGGGGTCTGGGTCAAGTGGAACCCCTTCGTGTCTGCAACCTGGGGAATGACCCGGCTCGTTTTCCCCGCAAAGATCACTTGGTAGGGGATAGGAGTCCCGTCCGCAGCCCCACCAGTCACAACAGTAACGCTTCGCTTGTCGCCCATGTAGCCAATGCGCACATCACGAGCACCTTTCGGGGCGAGTGTCGCAGTCGGGCTGGGCATGAAAAGCGCCGCAGTATGGTCGCAGTTCAAGACGCAGCTTTGTGGGATGTCGTGTTGTTCCATTAAAGCATGAACAGCAGACCGCATCTCTTCTTTTTTCTGTTCCGTCTGGGTTTCATCCAGTACTCTGCTTGTCGTAGCTCGTCTGCGTACGTAGTTGTGCTTCCGACACCACTTCCGAGCCCATTCTATGCCAAGTTCTGATTCGATGACTGGCAACCCAGTAGTTCGGGCGACGGTCTGCGCAAGCACGCTCACGAGCGAGTAAGTGGCAGCGGCCCCGTTCGTTCGTTTTCGCTCGATCAATTCTAAAAGGATCGCGGTCTCCTTTTTTCTCAATGTCGATGGACGGCCTCTCTTGGCCTTTGGTTCGTCAACGTCGATCGGTTCACCCCGACTTCCGCCTAGAGCGTGCACAATGGAGTTGTTTTTCCCATACAGCGTCCGAGCACGAGTGGCCGTTGCACACGAAACCTTCTTTTTGCCTGGCATGCTGTTCCACTTCTGCATCCCTCCTGTGAGTCCTAGACGGGCAACAAGCTCACCTATTTCAAGAAGGTCTCTTTCCTCCCACGAGCTGTACTTCCCGCGCTTTTTCTGCGGAGCGTTCTGCGGTAGACTCTGCTCCACCTCGTCGGCCAGCCTCTTGAGTGACATTGTAGCTACTACTGTTCCTCTTGCAGTACCTCTGATTGATATCCCTGCTTCGTTTGTGCACTGATACATAGCCTGACCGTTTCTTACACCAAGAGAGCGCCGAACCGAAAATCCCGTCCGGGCAAAGCAGAAAACGAGTTTTCTGGAAAAATATCCAAATGTTCCGCGGAAGGCCGTTTTATCCAAAATATTTCCTATCCAAATATTTTTCCTATCCAAATATTTTCCTATCCAGTATTTTTCCGAAGACGGTACTCGTTTTTTTCTTTGGCTCCCAATTAGTATGACACATCCTTTTACTACTGGCGAACAGCACAGCCCAGTCCGTCCTATCCCCAATCAATCAGCAAGCAGCTTGACGGATGTGGGCGGGGGCGAACATATTCATTCATATTAGTATTATCTCCGGGTCTCATCATCAGGGCAATGACGCCGACCGGGAAAACTCGAAACGATGCGGGCGAACATCCCAAGCAAAGCGGCGCAAAAAGCACTACGCCCTGTCGCTAGAAGGTCTATGCCGCCGCCGTTTTGGTTGAAAACGGCGGAAGGGGTGCGACCGAGAGATAGCCAAGTCAGTCGCCTCCGCTCATGATGATGGCGCGGAGGGGGACTTGGCATTCAAACAGGCGTCGCGCGTCCTGCGGGCTGTCGCCGATGTTTTGTGAAAGGTTGCCGCTGGCTCTTGGCTGGGAATGCGAAGATTCCGTTTCCTGTTCGGATTATGGACTACCGTAATTGGATTAATGTTGAACCGGGGAAAACCTAGGACACCCCCCAAAATGGGCCTGGTTGTCCCAGGTTTTACCCGGTCCGGCTTTTTATTATCGGGGTCAACTCCACACGTTGGCGAGTGAGCTGGTCTGGACCGCTCATCTGCGATGGGTTGAATCGGGTTCGCGTGCTCCGATACTGAGTAGTCCAGGGACGACAGAGTTTTGAATTCCCCATCGTATCCCGTCACTCGCTTTCATCCTGACTGTCTGCGCCAGTTCGATATACTCAAGGAGAATGCCAGCGTATACGCGCTGGCCATCATCGAACTGACGATTGATCGTGAATTGTGTATGGCAGCAAGAGACGATTTGGTGGAACGCGTCACCGCATTCGTAACGTGCCGATACGGCGGAGGGTGCGCTTTCTGCTCTCGAAAAGGTACAGGTACAGAGGTACGTGAGAATCGACACACCCATCCGGAGCCCGCCAAGCTCTGTTTTCCTGTTTCAAAACGAGCTCTTTATTGCCCTTCGAACGCGCAAAATTTCGCTGCAGGGTATTGTCCTGTCATGAGGGTAGTGTCGGCAAGTGACCGTGAAAACGGGCTGGCGCCCTTTATGTCCAGTACTGGGGTGGCCGGCTACATTGGACGAGCACACTTTTTCCACAAAACTTCCCAGAAATTCCCAAAATTTCGTTCTCTTTCACGCTTTTTCACGCTTTTTCGTCGTCTTGTTGCGTTAGTGGGGAGTCATTTGCAAGCAAATGAGTACCACACTATGCCAGCTTTTCGCTACGTGTCTCCAGAAGGGTCACTTTTTCCGCGCTTTCGGCGCGGCGCAACTCTAGTCGGTTGCAACTGTTGTTGGCAGTTGCTCACGATCTCATAATCCGAAAAGGAATCGGAGTCTTCGCTTTCTCGCTTGCGCCGATAGGCACGCCGCGATGCGGAGGACGTGAGTAGCCGGGAAGAGCCGGCGGGAGGGCGCGATCGTTGTGTGACCCGTGGAGGGTCGGAACCAGAATCAGAAAAAGGGCCCGAGTCAGGGCCTGCCATCGAAGAGGGCCGGGCGGGGCCGGGTGGGCGCGGAGTGTTCGGGCCGGCGAGGCCAGTGCCGTCGTCGCCGAGATCGGCGCGTCGTCGTCGTGCGCGCAGCCCGGCTGCGGGAGAGGTCGTGGGGGTGCAAGGCGCGGGTCGCTTCCTGCCTGCTGGCGGGGGGGCGCGCTTCGGGGGCGATTTCGTCGTCCGCCTTCTCCGGCCACGGCTGGTAGGTGTCCCCGGTGGGGACGGCGCGCGCCGCTTCCGGCCTGTGAGGCCGTCGCTCTCGCCCGCCGCCGCGACCGCCACCGCCGCCGCCGCCGCGACCGCCACCGCGTGCGCCGCCGCGTGCGCGGCCGCGACCAGTGCCGCGGCCGCCGCCTCCGTCTCCGCCACTGTTGTCTCCGCCGCCCCGGCCGCCATGACCACCGCCACCCCCGTCGCCACTGCTGCTGTCGCGGCCAGCACCACCCCTGTGATGCCCCCGTCCCACGCTTTTTCACGCTTTTTCGTCGTCTTGTTGCGTTAGTGGGGAGTCATTTGCAAGCAAATGAGTACCACACTATGCCAGCTTTTCGCTACGTGACTCCAGAAGGGTCACTTTTTCCGCGCTTTCGGCGCGGCGCAACTCTAGTCGGCTGCAACTGTTGTTGGCAGTTGCTCACGATCTCATAATCCGAAAAGGAATCGGAGTCTTCGCTTTCTCGCTTGCGCCGATAGGCACGCCGCGATGCGGAGGACGCGAGTAGCCGGGAAGAGCCGGCGGGAGGGCGCGATCGTTGTGTGACCCGTGGAGGGTCGGAACCAGAATCAGTAAAAGGGCCCGAGTCAGGGCCTGCCATCGAAGAGGGCCGGGCGGGGCCGGGTGGGCGCGGTGTGTTCGGGCCGGCGAGGCCAGTGCCGTCGTCGCCGAGATCGGCGCGTCGTCGTCGTCGTGCGCGCAGCGCGGCTGCGGGAGAGGCCGTGGGGGTGCAGGGCGCGGGTCGCTTCCTGCCTGCTGGCGGGGGGGCGCGCTTCGGGGGCGACTTCGTCGTCCGCCTCCTCCGGCCACGGCTGGTAGGTGTTCCAGGTGGGGACGGCGCGCGCCGCTTCCGGCCTGTGAGGCCGTCGCTCTCGCCTAGGCTGCGACCGCCACCGCCGCCGCCGCCGCGATCCCCGCCGCGTCCGCTGCCGCGACCGCCGCCGCGTGCGCGGCCGCGACCAGTGCCGCGGCCGCCGCCACCGTCTCCGTCACTGTCGTCTCCGCCGCCTCGGCCGCCGCGGCCGCGGCCACGGCCGCGGCAGCGGCCGCCACGACCACCGCCACCCCCGTCGCCACTGCTGCTGTCGCGGCCAGCACCACCCCTGTGATGCCCCCGTCCGCAGCACGCGTCAGCGTTCGGGCAGGTCCCGCATCGCGTCAGCCGATGCGCCCGGCAGCACTGAATGCGCAGGCCGTCGTCCGGTTGGTGGTGCACCTGGCAGCACTGGTCCACTACAAGGCTGTACAAAGGGGTTTTCCCCTTCGGCTGGCGGCGAGGTTCGGGGGGCCCAGTATGTCGTGCCCGGTGAAGACCTCGAAGTCGACGGCCAACTCGATGTTCGACACTTCGCCAGTGTCCGTCCACTGCAATGCCGACAGCCAGCCCTTCATCGCCCGCATCGTCCGTCCCCCATACGGCCACTTCGGCGGCTCATCCGGTAGGCGCCCGAAGTCAAACAGCTGTCGGACCGCCGGCCGCGACGTTGCCGCCCTCCAGGGGTGGATCGGCTGTACCGCTGCCAGACGGCCACGCTCTGACTCTTCGCGCGCCACGTACACCGACGCCATGAAATGGTGCAAGGCCGCCGCGTCGACCGGCGCGCCTTCCACGATTACCCCGTGCACGCGCGTACAAGACGGCCACCGCGCACGGTCCGCCCGCATGAGCTCAGCAAAGCAGGGGCGGCGGCGAATCTCGTCGTACGCAGGGCACTCCCACCACAAGTGATCCGCCGTGTCGTGGGCGTGGCGGTCACAGTCCCTGCAACACCGGTCCGGCGGCGGGCGCCGCTCACCCGTGGAGGAGCCTCCGTCTTCGCCAGCCTGCTCGTCGAAGCTACCGGACGCATCTGATGCGGTCGACGTCGTCGACGACGCCGTCGTTGACGCGGGAGAGCTCGCCGAACCTTCCGATCCCGCCGCCTCTTCCCCCGCACGCGCATTCCGCCCCCACCGAGCCGCAAGGAAAACACCCCCGGACAGGATGACGGTCAGCGCGCGCCTCACACTGCCGTCGGCCGCCGTCAGACGCAGCCCGTTCGTGCGCCCGCAGTCTACCCCGGCCTGCACTCCGTCGTACGAAGGCCGCTGTCGCGCAAGCTGCATCCACACCTTCCGCCGCAGCTGCGCTCGGACGACGTGGTGCCTCTCGCCTCGCTGCATGCCGAGAAGCCGACGACCCCCCAGCGCCGCAGAACAGAGATCCCCGCCCTCGAAGCCAATGCCCGCGACCGACAGCCCATCCGCAATGGCGATCCCTACCGGCCCCAGGCGCGCCCTCGGCAAAAACGTTTCGTGCCGCTCGTACAACCTCACGATGTTCCGCATGCGCGCACACACGCGTGGCAGCCGCTCGCAGGTGTCGAATAACGCGCACAGAATCCTGTACGGCCGAGCGATCATCGGATCCAGACGGTGACCCTTCGCCAAGATCGATAGCACCGCCGTCACGTTCCTCGACGGGTGCTTGCTCCCAAAAGCGCCCCTCACGATCCGCGTCCGGAGTCCCTTCAGGCGCGTCTGCGTGTACGTCTCGTAGGAGCACCCGGTAAGGACACTGCTGAGCACGTTCGAACTCGCCACCTCGCAGCGGACATCGAACGGAAGCTTCGAGGTGCCCAGCCTGTCTATCAGACCGTCATGTGCGCTCAGACGCGCATCGTTGGCCCGACCCGTTTGGACGCTCTCCACACTCGTTCGCACCCCGAGGATCTTCGCAGCCGTCGCCGTCGCTATGGCCTCGCCGTCCACCTTCACCGCGCTGGCGTACGGACGCCGCCTGCGCTGTTGCGTCGAGCCCGCATGGATGCCCATCGCCAAGGTTTTCGCCATGTTCAGGCGCATCCCGGTCAGGGCACAGAACCGCGCGACGATGTCGACCGCCTGCTGCAGCTCGGCTTCCGCCGCCGCGAAGAGCGTGGCATCATCCGCCAGCGACTCCGACGAAACCTCCGGTACGCGCGCCGACACCGCTCGGAGCACAATCGACAGCAAGGCGTTGATGAGGATCACCGAAAGTGGGCACCCCTGCAAGATACCGTTGGTGACCTCAAACTCGGAGCCCACGCCGAGCGGCAGCTCGAACCGTCGCTTCATGCCGCGGTACATGGCGCGCAGGATGCGCGCGTCGAGGCCCATCTCTTCGGCGAGCCGGAGAACGATCCCCTGCGGTACCCGGTCGAAGCACTTCGCGCTTTTTCACGCTTTTTCACAGTGTTTCACAGTGTCTCACGTGGTTCCACTTTCTTACACAAAGAGCGACTGGTGATATCATGTGAAAGACATGGGATTTTTTGTGAAATTTGGTGTGTCTCCAATGTAGCCGGCCACCCCAAGTACACTGCTAGTAGCCGCACATAAGGGACACGTGGCGCCAGGCTGCTTCATCAGAGGCACCTCATATCAAGCATGCTCTCGACGGTAAAGGCCAAAGCAAACAGACACCGATGATCGAGTGGGCTTCCGCCGCGCCGGAAATAAGCGACTTCAACCTCGATTTGGGCTTTCTCTTACTAGCCGCAAACTGGAAGCTGAAGACGTTCACGGAAATATAGAGCCAAACTAGAAAGGAATGGCGTAGAGAAGTTGTGTTCGCATGCAAATGAGTCCCCACTAACGCAACGAGAGCATTGTGTTCGGCGTGTCGGCGATGATCAGGATATTCCGTCGCTGTTGCCAACTGTTCCACGGGTGGGTGGGCGGGGGAACCTTTTGTACGTGAGTACAAACCTTCTTTCCGAAGGGCTTCCTGAACGGTTGTAGAGGTTGACTAATCGATAGTAAAAGAATCTTCATTTCTTTTCACTTGCTGTAACAGTTAGTGTGTGAAAATGAAGACCTCCTTTTTTTGCGGGGTTTGTGTACTTAGTACCCTGGTACAAGCCCACGCCCTGGGGGTTGTTCGCCAGCTCAAAACACAGCTCGATCGCGGGTGCGTCGGCAATGCGCGATGAATGGCGCGCTGGTGTGAACAACGTTTAGTACAAGCTCAGGCGGAATGCTGAGCTGCTGTTGTAGGCCCTGTGCTGCCGCACTGAACTCTTTGAACGCCTAAGCGTACTTCTGTTTGCAAGGGACAGATGAAGTCGTCTGAGCCCTCAGCGTGAACCCCTTTCGTTGCATAAAAACCCGTGCCCGGTCGTAGTTCAGGGTTGAATCACCTATAAGTCTGTCGCGGTTGTCCCCCGCTTTCACGATCCCGCGTGCGAAAGAACTTGCGTGCGCGGGGGGTCTCTCAGGGTTTACCCGGTCCGTCATTAACCCGTTTCAGCTTTAGCCCGCCGTTGTCAAGTCCAGTGCAGGAATCCATCATCGAGCTGGCGCGGGCGTACGGGATTCGGGGTGTGTGCCGTCACTGGAACAGCGTGTCCGGTGCTGGAAAACTTACGATTCCCACTGTCAGCGCTTTAGACAGGAAGCAGAGCGGCTGACTGGTGATCAAGTACAGGCCCCAGGTTTTACCCGGTCCGTCTCGAATACAAGAGGTACTCTTGTATTCGGCGTGCCGATCCTGCAATTCTCCCGGAAAATAAATAGGAAAAAGTACCGCAAACGCGGGAACCCCCTTCTTCTTGGAAGACGCACGTAATTTGTGGTCCCCGGGTCTACTTTTCACGGTTCTCTTCATCGGAGCTGAACGCGAGCACAAATTCGCCGAAAAAGGTCTGCTACATGGGCCAGCAAAGAAATGTCACCAACCAGTGGGTCGATTCCCGTCCTTTCCATTGAAAACCTGTGGGTTCCACGCCCGGTGCCCCGCATCTGGTAAAGACCCACGAACCACGCACATACTTTTTGGTCCCCGGGTCTATATTGCACGGTTCTCTTCATCGGAGCTCATCGCCATCAGAAAATCGTCGAAAAATGTCTGTTATGCGGACCAATCAAAACCCCAACTTATTTCCAGATTTCCAAAATGCCTCTTCTATTCAAGGTACCTCCTGTATTCGACCCCCCAGTAACCCGTTCCAGCTTTATTCCAGCTCAACATTAATCCAATTACGATAGTCAGTAACTTTCAACAACAGTCGTCGCGGTGCAACCGACAAAGGTTGCACCGCGACGAAAGTGCGGCAAAAGTGACCGCTCTGGAGTCACGTAGCGAAAAGCTGGCATCGTGTGGTACTCATTTGCTTGAAAAACGCGATGTGGCGTACCGGTAAATCACGGATGGCCTTTCTGCAGTCTGAGTATGCGAAATCGTATGCTGTAGCTAAGGCAACGGAGTGGGCAATCTGGCTCGAAGATGAAGTCCGTCTAGTCCGATCCCCAACTCTCAGAAGCCGAACCTCACAAAAACTTGCACTCTAAAAAACGAACAAACCCACAACCAAACAAAGTTCGAAAGGCACGGTCTGCGGCCCCTACAAGAAACAAGAAGAACAACCAACCTGCAGAAAGGAAAAAAATGTTGAACCCTGCGAACAACGCGATCGACCTTTCCCCTTTGTTTTGGAAGCCAAAAAAGTAGAACTGTAGCAGGCCGCACTGCATTCTCCGCACTTCTGTCGCAGTTATTGGACCATACGAGACAAAAGGGGGAGGCGGGGGTTTGGGCAGAAAGATTCTGGCAATGTAAGATGCTGTGCACGGCGTGGGCTACCTCTGTAAGCAACACGGAACTCTAAACCCAGAGAAACGAGGTTCTGTGTTCAGAAGAAGGAGCATCGGATGTATTTGGGCCCCCGCTCGGCTTAATAATCCGGGTTCCGGTGAGTATAGGTCACATGCAGAGCAGTGTACTTCGCCAGATTTCTTTCTGCCCAAACTGCCCGTTTTGGCATCCTACCATAATTACGGCGACTTTCGGAGGATCAGGAGCATGCTGCCGCGAGTGCGCTCGATTGGCATCAGACCCGCGAGTGATGACTTCAGTGCAATATTGTTGCCGACGAAGGACGCATCTGCAATATTCGTCGGAACATCTTTTCCAATGAGGCAAACGATACCCACGCCCGACTCTTATTTGGCCTCATACAGACGCACCCGTTTCTTTTTCTTTTAGCAATACTTCAACTCTCTTTAAATATCCTCGTCACATGGCGTAGCTCGTCCGGAAGTGGTTAGTTTCCATCCGACGAATACTTAACACTTGCACGAGGCACCCCCGTCGCCATCCGAATAATCGTAACCTCACTCCTCTTGCCACCCTTCCTTGCCCTTTTTGAAGCCGTGAGTCACGACGTTTTTGTCAGGCAGGAGGCTGATGTCTTGTATAAATTTCCCGTAGGTCAGCCCTGCCATGGAGGCCCTCGCAACCAAGTACTTCTTTTGGTGTGCTGCTGAGGGGACCATTTCCGGAACAACGGCTGCACATGAGTACAGGGCGAAGCCTCGGAGCCTGATCTTGCCCTCAAAGCACTGTTTGTATACTAGTTGCTCAGAGCTCCCAGCCCGAATAAAAAAGAATGGGCGCAAGTAAAGCAGACGAAATTGATCAGTCGACACGCATATACTACTAAACGAAGAACGGTTTTCATCTTGCGGTGTTCGTTAGCTGCCTGGAGTTTGGGCCCCATGCAACAGCTGAATGTCCTTTCACAGGTACATGGATGCGGCAAGCTCTCTGTATACAATGAGCTTGGCCTGACTAGTAGCTGTTCCAAACTCCTGGTGCAACCACCGTCATGATCCGCCAGTCGCCCACCTGGGTCACACAGTTTTGAGTCCTGGACCAAGACTCGCTCGCACGGCGAACCACTTGACGCCAAGCATTGCGCAATGCTGACGACCGTACCCCTGTGTGTGTGCGGTGGAAAAACACCTGCATGAGCGCCGCCGTGGGTCGGCATCTGCCTAGCATGCAGGGTCAAAAGTTTGTGTCTTTTTTTTGACCTCACCTGTGGGGAAAAAAACACCCAGATTTTGGGGCAAGAGGCCCCTGCCCATGATAAAACCATTTTTTTTTTTTTTTGGTGGCAAGAAGTGTGTTCATGGGGTGCAAAAAACCGTCTTTCGGGGGTTTTGGCGGGGCTCCGGTTCCGAAGCACATTTTGCCGGGGGCCAGTCGGCAACACTGCCTCAGGGCAGACTGCCCCCAAGAAAACTTTTGGAAAATTGCACAACTTCATCAAAAAGCACCCCAGTATTTGTTCCAGAATTCAGGGGGGTTTCCGGAAAATAAATTCTGGAACAAATACTGGGGTGCTTTTTGATGAAGTTGAGCAATTTTCCAAATTTTTTCCACCACCACCACCAGCTCCGGCTGACACACCATTTGCACACTTAACCATGGTTAAGAAGACGACTGAAGGCACAGACACAAAGATAGCTCGAAGCATTTGCAAATAACACGAAAAGCCTCTAGACAAAAACCCGTTTTCACATTTCTTCCGGAAAAAAAAAAACCAATTTTCTTCCGGAAAAAATGGGTGGCCATTTCTTCTTTTTTTGGTCTAAACCCCTGTTTACCAAAAAGACACAAGGTTTGACCCTGCATGCTAACACCCCAGATATTTTGCTGAAATCCAGCATCGGGAGTTCCCACTCGTGTCCCCCGGCGGCACTAGTGACTGTCTGTGTGCTGGGACCCACAGGGACTTTTGGCTGGAGGAAGGGGGAGTGTTGTTATCTTTTCAGAAGTTTTAACTCCCAGGGGAGTTAAAAACCGGGTTCAGCCAAAAATCCGGGTTTCGGGGTGTCTGAGTGCCTGGAACCGTCGCCCCGCGCACGCAAACAAGAGTGGTGATATAGGCTTGCGGTGGCGGGTGTGCACGTCATCAAACTACAGAGGTGGTGAGTGGAAAGCAGTGGTGATATTTGCAAAATACTGGGAACGTGAAGTCGTGGGACTCAAGCTACGCAAACATGCTGTCCTCTGTTTGTGTCGTCCTGGAGACAGAAGTTCGCGGAACGCTTGTGCGCACCAAACTTCCTTGTAGTTTTTAGATAGCAGAAACGACTTGCTCGTGTTCTTCCGTCGTTTTCGACGTCCTCGACGGAAGCTGCAGTCCGAGACCTGAATGGATCAACAACAAACGCAAGGTCATCATTGTTCATCCCTTTGTCGTGGCAGTTCCAGCTTCAATAACCTGATGTCCTCCAACGTATCATCACCACCACATGATACCGTGCGCGTCACGCGCGCCACGTGACTGCAGTACCTGTACAGTACAGTACAGTACTGCAGGACTGTTGTGTGAAATCGAAGTTCATAAATTTTTTCATTTTTTTTTGAAAAACCGTGGGTATCCCTTGGGTATGGATCACAAGTTCGCGGGAGCCAATCCTATCCTACAGAAGGGCCCTGTTGAGGTTGAGGTGGGACCTGCCCTCCCATCGCGACATAGAAAGGGCGAAATAGAACGGGACACAGAGTGGGTGTTCAGGAAAAGAACCCGCGAGGAGACTGGAGGCAAGAAGTTCCCAAAGACACAAAAGAACTGCAGAGGGCAGCAGTCAGTCCTGGTTTGTGGTTAACTGACAGGTGCGTCGCGACACCTTCCGATGAAAGCAGCGAAGTATCCTGGGAGTCATCTGTCTCAGTCCCTCGTGGGGGCCTGGCGCCTACGTCGACCCTCAACCCCTCCCATTTGTTTCCCACTGCCATTCCATTCGAGGGTTGACGACCACTACTACCACTACTACTACAAATTTACTGAAAACCCGTGGTGTCATGGGGGGGCCTTCACGAGGCGACACTGTTGACCGCACCTTAATGGAGTCGCCGATCTCCCAACCGCCAGCATCATGTACTTGGCGCGGCGCGGAACGAAGTGCTGCTTAACGGCCATTGGCCTGTGATGGCTGAGTGCATACCTAAGCACGGCTGCATCCTCGTGTTGTAGCCGTGATGTGTATAAGGCTTCGTGGGGGCACCTCATCACTATAGGCGCAAACCTTTCGCGACCGTGATTGGACAGTCGGGATGCCGGGGGCGGGTCTCCACGAAGCAGAGAAAAAGCAAGACCTGCCCCTGCGCCTGCTGTCTCCGGCTGCTTCAGCACACGGCTTACACTACTATTGTTGCTGCATGTCAAGTTCAAACTGCTTTACTACTTTCAAAAACCGGTCCCGGGTTTTGAAACCGGGAAACCGGGTTTCTAAAGTCCCCTGAAACCCCCCTGATAGACCTGAAGTGTGATCCCCCTATCACGTCGCACTTCCCGTCCGGTGTACACACGAACGCAGTTTTCAAAGCTTCTTGTTCATTTCTTGTAAGCGTGACCGTTCGCATGAAGCTCCTTTCTAGTACTGAGCAATCTTGCGCCGGGTGCCCCCCCTGCTTATCGTTAATCGTGAACGCTGACTCGACCAGCTCGCGCCGGCTTTGTATCTCCTTCGTGTGGCCCGTACCCCAGGGACCTCAGGGCTGTTTCAAATCAAATACCCCTCTTCAACGTCTCTGGTTCTCCTGCGACATCTCGCCTGCCGTCACGCCATGTTGCTTCCACTCGACCCTGCTCCTTTCGGCGTGTCCTGCCATAGGACGTGGGTATGAGTCTGATGGATAACACCAAGTCTTTTGTTGATGTGCACAAGTGGAACTCGCCTGATTTGGTAAGCTTCACGTTGTACGCTGCGAACTGTTTGTACCGACAAGCCGTTGTTACCATGCAAGGCATTGACTACCGGTGCACGAAGTGCGCGGAGGAAATGAGATAGCGAGGACAGGTTGAGAGGAAACGACGAGAAGACCGCCTGAGAATTACGCGAGGGGTTGCCTCCGGCGGCGGCGCCCCTGGGCAGCCGGTACTTGAACAGGGGCGGCCAGGTGCAAAGTCGCGACGGGAGGTAAAAGTGCTGCAGCCCACACGAAACCCAGGTAAATCTGGGTTGAGTGGCGGGCGTAAGCGTTCAACGAAAAAGACCCACTCTCTGTCGTCGTATTGTTTCTCCCCCTCGATCCGTCAAAATAAGCACACGGCATCGGCCGCTGACGCCGCGGCCGATGGGTCGGCGGGGTTGGGTGCTGGTCGGCGTGCCTGTGGTGTGCTGCGGTGTGGCCGGCCTTTGGGCGGTCAGCGGCGGCGACGGGGGAACAGAGCACGCGGCGCGGGAGCCCGCGCGGAGCTTTGCGCAAGCGCCGGCGGAGCGACGGCACCGGCTTGCACCCAGGTTCCTCATCGAACGTACCTGCTCAATCCGCTCTCCTCCTCCTCCTCGCTCTCCTCAGTGGCGGCAACTGCAGACCCTTGCACAGCTGTGAGCATCGCTCACAGCATCAACACAAAACAAGTTGTCGACAACTAACAAGTAAAAGAAAAAGACAAAACTACGCACATCTTTCCCCACTTCTTGACGGCGGTCCCCCCGTAGGACTTCGTGGCCGGCGAACGCCGTCGAAGTCGACCGCAAGCTCGCGATGGCGACAACACTTCTTGACCCTGTCGAGACTGTGCACTTAAAAGTATTTCCCGCACATTCAGCAGGCGCTCATACAAAAAAGGAAATCGCAAGAGGGCTCGCCTTGCATGCCCTTTGACCGCTGACGCCGCGGCCGATGGGTCGGATTTGGGTGCTGGTCGGCGTGCCTGTGGTGTGCTGCGGTGTGGCCGGCCTTTGGGCCGCCGGTGGCGGCGACGGGGGCGCAGAGCGCGCAGCGCGGGAGCTCGCGCGGAGCACTGTGCAAACGGAGCGACGGCACCGGCCCGCACCGGAAGAAGCGGGGTGCAACCGGGCTTTCACCCACAGCAAATGTACTGCTTGCCTTGGCCGCGTTTCGAAAAACACGGCCAAGGCAGGACTCGCGGGACACCGCGAGGAGGTGGCATGTCAGATTTTGTCCCCCAAGACCACCCATTGAGAATTCTGGGGCCTTTGATGGCCAGCTTCTTCGACCTCAGGCAACCGGCCCCCTCCAACTCCAACGGGAAGGCGAAGGCCGAAGGGACTCTTCGAAGGGACAAGGGGCCGGCGAACGCCGTCGAACTCCACCGCAAGCTCGATGGCGACAATACTTCTTGACCCCCCTGTCGAGACTTTGCACTTAAAAAGTATTTCCCGCAAATCAGCAGGCGCTCATGCAAAAATGAAGGAAAACACAAGAGGGCTCGTTTGCCTGCCCTTTGACCGCTGGCGCCGCGGCCGATGGGTCGGATTTGGGTGCTGGTCGGCGTGCCTGTGGTGTGCTGCGGTGCGGCCGGCCTTTGGGCCGTCGGCGGCGGCGACGGGGGCGCAGAGCGGCGCGAGAGCTCGCGCGGAGCACTATGCAAGCGCCGGCAGAGCGACGGCACCGGCCCGCACCGGAAGAAGCGGGGGTGCAACCGGCAACCAGCCCCGTCCAACTCCAACGGGAAGGCGAAGGGCGACGGGACCGAGCAAAGCCGTCTCGAGAGGCCAGCCCCAGCGCCCCGGGGGGGCAAGGGACCGGCGAGCGCCGTCGAAGTTGACCGCAAGCTCGCGATGGTGACAACACTTCTTGACCCTGTCGAGGCTTTGCACTTAAGTGTTTCCAAATGGCAAATCAGAAGGCGCTCATACAAAAAAAAGGAACCCCCCAGGAGGGCTCGTTTGCATGCCCTTTGACCGCTGACGCCGCGGCCGATGGGTCGGATTTGGGTGCTGGTCGGCGTGCCTGTGGTGTGCTGCGGTGTGGCCGGCCTTTGGGCCGTCGGTGGCGGCGACGGGGGCACAGAGCGCGCGGCACGGGAGCTCTCGCGGAGCACTGTGTAAACGGGGGAGCGACGGCACCGGCCCGCCCCGGAAGAAGCGGGGGTGCAACCGGCAACCAGCCCCCTCCATCTCCAACGGGAAGACGAAGGGCGAAAGGACCGAGCAACGCTGCCTCGAGAGGCCAGCCCCAGCCCTTCGAAGGGGCAAGGGGCCGGCGAACGCCGTCGAAGTACACCGCGAGCTTGATGGCGACACCACTTCTTGACCCTGTCGAACTTTGCACTTAATTATTTCCAAATGGCAAATCAGCAGGCGCTCATACAAAAAAAAGGACCCCCCCAGGAGGGCTCGCCTTGCATGCTCTTTGACCGCTGACGCCGCGGCCGATGGGTCGGATTTGGGTGCTGGTCGGCGTGCCTGTGGTGTGCTGCGGTGTGGCCGGCCTTTGGGCCGTCGGTGGCGGCGACGGGGGCGCAGAGCGCGCGGCACGGGAGCTCTCGCGGAGCACTGTGTAAACGGGGGAGCGACGGCACCGGCCCGCCCCGGAAGAAGCGGGGGTGCAACCGGCAACCAGCCCCCTCCAACTCCAACGGGAAGACGAAGGGCGAAGGGACCAAGCAACGCTGCCTCGAGAGGCCAGCCCCAGCCCTTCGAAGGGGCAAGGGGCCGGCGAACGCCGTCGAAGTACACCGCGAGCTTGATGGCGACACCACTTCTTGACCCTGTCGATTTTGCACTTAATTATTTCCAAATGGCAAATCAGCAGGCGCTCATACAAAAAAAAGGACCCCCCCAGGAGGGCTCGCCTTGCATGTCCTTTGACCGCTGACGCCGCGGCCGATGGGTCGGATTTGGGTGCTGGTCGGCGTGCCTGTGGTGTGCTGCGGTGTGGCCGGCCTTTGGGCCGTCGGTGGCGGCGACGGGGGCGCAGAGCGCGCGGCGCGGGAGCTCTCGCGGAGCATTGTGCAAGCGGAGCGACGGCACCGGCCCGCACCGGAAGAAGCGGGGGTGCAACCGGCAACCGGCCCCCTCCAACTCCAACGGGGAGGCGAAGATCGAAGGGACCGAGCAGCGCCGCCTCGAGAGGCCAGCCCCAGCGCCCCGGAGGGGCAAGGGGCCGACGAAGAGGCGAACTTGACGCAGCTCACGCAGGACGTCGTGCGCGCGAAGGACGAGGCGGCCGGCGTGTTGCAAGCGGCGTCGGTCAAGATGCTTCGGGTGGTCAACCGGGAACGGGACGTCGCTTCCGAGGCGGACGACAGCGCGGAGCAGAAGAAGGGGTGCCCCCCGGAGCCGCCGCAGCTGCGGCGGAAGAACGCGTGCGTGAACTGCGGGAAGTACCGCGGGTACGTCCACCGCTGCAACGCGACGGGGACGCTGTTCATGAACGTCAAGCTGCCGTCGTTCGTCAACGTGATGGACTCCATAGCGCGCTGGGCACGGCTCGGGCCTGGGATGAAGGTGCTCGACTGGGGGGCAGGTTGCGGCACGAAGATGAACTACTGGAAGCAGAAGTACGGAGTGCACGGCGTCGGGCTCGACTACACGTGGGACACGGTGCGGTGGGCGAGGCAGCACCGCGCGGACGGGGTGTCGTACTGCTGGGCGGACGGGAGCCGCGCTTTGAAGTATTTCGAGACGAATTCGTTCGACCGAGTGGTCTCCCACTCCGCTCTTTACCACGTGATGCCGGTCGGCACGCAGTGCAAAGTAGTGCGCGAGGCGGTTCGGGTGGTGAAGCCAGGGGGGATCGTGTGGTTCGGACACATGAGGTCCGGCCCGGCGATCAAGTTCTGGAAGAAAGGCCCTTGGCGGGTGTGCCCGATGGACCCCTCGTGGAACGTGACGTCACACGTGCACCGTGACAAGCGTGTGTTCGGCGGGTCCGAGTCGTGGTACATCACCCCGGCGGCAATCTCCATTATTCTCTTCAAAGGGATGCCGCCCGCAGGCGCGGGACCCGCTCTCAACACGACAATCCCTGCCGTCCAGAGTGATCTGGACAGCTCAGACAGTCAAGACTCGTCGGCTGGCCAAGGATAAATGGGGGGCTGCACAATCTTCACCGCTTCCGGACGATCTACCACTGTAGTGGTAGTTAATTCAAGAAAGTTCGCGGGTGTCAAGTCCGCGGGGTGAGAGGCCAAAGAATGGTCGAAAGGGGTCGCCGTTGGAAAGATCCGACACAAATCTTTGAAATGCGTCCTTCATCGGGCTGAAATCCTGCTCCGAGCTCTCAACGGATGCCTGAGATCTGCCATGGAGCCCCCCATTTTCCCAATATACCAATATAACCCTGCCCCCCTCCGTCCTTAAGTGGTTAACCCCCTTTCAGTTACACACAAGAAGCTTGCTCAACAGATCCCGCATTCCGCTGTTCCGCCTTTTAGCCAAACTGACCGTCATTCGGCGAAGTCTTCAGCCGAACCCGAGTGCGAATGCAGAGCTTCGGAAAACTCCGCAATCATGCAACTACAATCATCTTTTGCGGGGCTAAGGGTTCATCCTTACCACTTCGGCTTGGGACCAACATGAAGCACGCCCCCGCGCAGGCAGCGCGCTTGAGCTCCAAGAGCATCCCGATTGGAGACCTCAACTCTCCAGAACCCGCGTATCAGTAAACGGCAGCCAGAGGCTTCCCACCCCAATCGGAGCGTGCTGGTTACTACCGGCGCTGCACTTGACTGTGAGCGATCCGATCCGAAGTGAGATCTGGGATTGATACCATGGGTGATACCACGGGTGATACCACGAGTGATACCACGGGTGTGCCACTTCGCAGGCAGATTCGCACGCTTTTGGCCGTCAGTTTTTGTGGGAGATGACTTACCGTCACAACCAACAGGGTAGATTCCTAGCCCATGAGAAGGCGTACTTGAGTCTAGCCACTTTATAGCCGGCAGGTGAGATATTGGAGACGCTGTCTGTGATAGCAACGCTATTATCTTGGAGCTGTCGCATGAAGGCACGTCGTAAGTCTACCACAACTCAACAGGCGGAGTGGGAAGAAGAAGCTTCAACAAAAAAATCGAGGCGTCGCCACCCCACTACAACTACAGAGTCCGCCAGCTGGGGGAGGGGGTAGGTGCTGTTGACGGGCGCTTGACTCCTCCTCACCAAGAACGAGAGGGATACGTCGCGGTGTGACAAAAATAACCAAACAAGAAACACGACCAAAACGCACTCTCGGCGGCTGAGGCGGCGTGTGTGCGCGCGTGCGGACGAACGAAGCCGGCACACCCAGGCGCTAAGGAAGCAGAAACGCGACCCTTTTCGAGACCTGCGACCCCCCCTCCTTATTGCTGCCGTTCGCGCCGCTGGAGGTGACCTTGTTGTTGGGGTTCCCAGCGCGCCGCGTGCCGAGGGAGCGCAGGGAGGAATTCTGCTTGTTGGTCTGCCTGCGCCTTTTGTTCGCTGGCGTGAAGTCTGCGGGATACTTCTTGGTACCAACGACACCCTCCCCCCCAACCACCTGCAGACGGGACCAGTGCGGTGTTGAGCACCAACAGCACGTTCTTGCAATTCCCCAACCACCTGGTTCTTGGTGGCTTTGACGACTGCGCAGCAGCATTCCCGCAGTGACACTGCAACGGACGTGCCGCGTCGACGTGCGCCGGGTCGAGAGTGGGGGGGGTGTGACGCGGCGGACGGCGAGGGCGGGTCCCTTCGCGCCGCATGGCAGGCCATGCGGCGCAGGGACCCGCGGACGCCGCCCAGGAGTACATCGCGAAGACCGCGACGTGGGACGAGGAATACCACCCCTTCGACGGCGCTGCCCGGGCGCGGTACCGGGTGCCTTGGGCCCCGTTCGAGGTGTACCTGAAGAACCCATCCACCCCTGCTCCCCGGTTGTTCTCCCCCCGCATCATGGACTATAGGCTGCTCGTTACGATGACCCCAAAGGGCAACGAGTACTTCATCGCGACGTACCTCGAGCACGTCGTGGCCGCCGAACCGCAACCGACCGGCTGGCAGGCCATCACGTACTTCCGGTTCGAAATCCCCGATTCGACGCCGCCCGCGGTGTTCAAAGGCCGGTACATCTTCTGCGAGACGTCGCATGTAGACCGCGGCTGCAACTGCCTGCTCGGCAGCGCGGACCTCCCGCTTGAGGAGGATGCCGCTGCGCCGGTGGCGCCGGGGGCGGAGGCGGGGTCTGGCCGGTACTTCACCATCGTCGTGACCGCGCGCAACTCGACGAGCGCCGCGACGCTGCGGTCGAGCGTCAAGGACAGCTTCCCGACGTTCATCGGGCTGCGGAACCAGGGCGCGACGTGCTACCTGAACTCGCTGCTGCAGACGCTGTTCCACCTGAAGGCGTTCCGGCGCGCGGTGTTCAAGCTGGTGTCCGACCGGCAGAAGTCCAGCGACGCGGCGGCCGGCGCCGGCGCGCAGAACGGAGGAGAAGACGCGGGCACGAAGGCAGCTGGCGACGAGAGGAAGGACGTCGCCCTGCAACTGGCGCGCGTGTTCGTCGAGTTGCAACGGGCCAGCGGGCAAGCCATCCGCACGACCGCGCTGACCGAGAGCTTCGGCTGGAACAAGGCGGCAGTCTTCGAGCAGCACGACGTCCAGGAGCTCGCGCGTGTGCTCATCGACAACATGGAGACCAAAATGGCGAACTCCGACCCGGCAGTCATCCAAAAGCTGTTCCGGGGCCGCACACGGAAGTTCATCCGGTGCTGCGGGGTCGAGCGCTCGTCGCAGATCGAGAAGTTCTACGACATCCAGCTGCAGGTGAAGGGCTTCTCGACGCTGATCGACTCCCTGAAGGCGGAGGTCCAGTACGAGCACCTGACGGGGAGCAACAAGTACCACTTCGTCGACCCGAACACGGGCGAAAATCGGATGGAGGACGCCGAAATCGGGTGCGCCTTCCTCGAGTTCCCCCCGGTGCTGATGGTCCACCTCCGCCGCTTCGACTACGACGCGGCGGCGAAGGACTTCGCGAAGATCAACGACAAGTTCTCGTTCCCTCTGGACCTCGACCTGAACGAGTTCGCGGCGCCGCCGTCTGCGTGGGACGACGCGGGGGAGCCAGCGGCCGCGGACCCCGGCGAGCCGGTCGAAAAAGTGGACTACAGCTACCGGCTGCACAGCGTGCTCGTGCACTCCGGCAGCACGCAGGGCGGGCACTACTACGCGTACATCTCGCCGGAGGACGGGCAGCAGTGGTTCCGCTTCGACGACGAGCGCGTCGTGCCGACCCACACGACCGAGGCCGTCGGCGACAACTGGGGCGGGAAGGCGCCGGCCGAGCGGTTCTGGCTGGACCACACGCACGCGAACAGCAGCGCGTACATGCTCGTGTACGTCCGGAAGCCGCAGTGGGAGGAGATCTGCGGGGGCCCGTCCGAGCCGCCGGAGTGCCTCGCGCGCTACGTCAGCTCCGCGAACCTGCACCACTTCGCGCTGTTCACGGAGGCGGACATCAAGCTGCACGTCGACTCGATCGACGGGCAGGTTGAAGTCCTGCCAGATCCGACCAAAGGCAAGCTGATCACCGTCGCCTCGTCGAGCTCGTGGGAGCACCTGGAAGAGGCCATCCTGGCCAGCGGCGTGTTCGCCGGCACCGACGACGAGTGCAGCGGCGACTCCGCCGAGGCGAGTGAAAAGCGCTCGAAGCTTCGCCTTTGGTCGACGACGCACTGGCACCGGCAGGGCCGGAGGGGACTCGGTCGGCCGGAAGTGTGTATCTCAGACTTTGGGTTCACCCTCGACAAGGCGGTTGTCGGCACGAGGAAATCGGACCGGCTGCCCAACTTCATGGCGTCGACGAAGGCGAACCCCATCCCCCTGTACCTGTCGTTCCACCGGCGGCAGTCGCGGACCGACCGGCTGACGTTCATCAAGCAGTACCTGCCGCACGAGGGCACCGGCCGCTTCGGGTACTTCGGGTCGATCTTCTGCCGGAACAACAGCAGCGTCGCGGCCTTCGTGAAGGACGTCTGCGCGAAGTGCTTCAAGCTAGACGTCAAGCGGGTCACCGGCGCGGGCTTCGCTGTGTGGGTGGAGCGTGGCCACACGAAGCAGATGCCGATGAATCCGCCGGATCTCGGATACATCTCGGATCTCTCCGTCCAGTGCGACGCGAAGGACGGCACCATCCTCATCATACAGGTCCTCCCTGCGACGCCCTCTCGCAAGATCGGCGTTCCCGATGCACCGACGGAGGAGTCGATCTTGGCCGCCGAGTCGCTGCTGGGCCAGATCGGTATCGACCGGTACAACGCGCTCGCAGACCTCGCCCGGCTGCAGAAGACGCTGCGGGGCGCAGCGGCCACTGATGACTTCGCCCTGTTCTCGTCGCCGCCCGCGTCGCCCGTGGCGCAGCCCGCCGGCGCGTCTGCGCAGTACACCCCGCCGCCCGGGGGCGCCGCGCGGAGCGACAGCAACCCGCTGTTCCACGCCGCGATGCGGTGGCGGACCAACGGGAAGGAGGCGAAGCTGCAGCTGCAGCTGCCGCAGCCGCAGCCGGCGGCGGCGTGCGACGCGGGTGACCCCGCGACGGAGTTCGAAGCCGCGGCGCACGTGCTGCTGCACCCGGCAGTGCAGCTGCGCGTCGAGGCGGAGCTGTACCAGAAGAGCCGCGCCCAGCAGGAGGCCGAGCAGGGGTTCCGCGCCTCACGGGGCACCGGCATGCGCGCGTCGTCGGTGGCGGGGACCGCGGGACCCCAAAAGCCGGCGAAGTCCGGGTCTATTCTGCGGACCGGCACGTCGATCTTCGGTAGAAGCTCGACCGTGCTGGTCTGCCCAGCACTGACCCGTGGATCGGCCGAAACGCACTACGCGGACCTGCTTAGCCGGGTCACAGTGTACTTCTGGGAGGTTGGCCCTTGCGACGAGCCTATGTCGCCGCCGCTCGCGCTGCCGTGCCACACGTACTGGACGCACGAGCAGACCGCCCGCGCGCTCGCGCCGCGCATCCGGTGGTGGCCGAGCAAGATCCGGCTGTGGAACGTCGACGCGAATCGGAAGCGGAAGCAGCAGTGGGACCGCACCGAGGGCGACGAGCCGGCGGCGAAGCCGCCGCCGGAAAAATCGTCGGTCTTCAGCCGCGCGTTCGGCGGGAAGAAGCAGGCCCACCCGGGGCCTCCGATGACCCTCGGCTCGTTCCTGCGGGTACGCTACGGCGCCAGCTATTCGGCCGCTGCCAGAGGCGTCCCCGCTCCCGTCGGACACCTGATTTGGGAGAAGCTGGACCATACAGTCCGGGACTCGTCGAAGGACGAGCTGCTGGAAGTCACCATCACATTCTTCGACCGCAACGCGCGTGTGCAACGGAGGGTTGTCGGTCTGTACAAAAGGAACACACCCCTGGCGGAAGCCGTCGACGACGCGAAGAAGAGACCGGTCATCACGTCGCCGCCGACGACCCCGTCTTCCCCCCAGACGACCGATCCTTCCGTCTCCGCCTGCGAGCTGGCGACGAGTCGGTACTACGTGTTCATCCTCCGCAACAAGGTTCCGACCCGAATCTTCCCCGACACCGACGTCGTGCCTCTCCGCGAGGTCCAGGCCAGCCAGCTTCCCTACGCGGGCACGTCACCCTCTCCCGGCCCTCACAAATTGTCCTCCAACACCCTCGAACTGCGGCTGGTCCCGGACCCATCAGACGACTTCCTATCCCCGCTGCCTCTTCCCGCCATGTCTCAAGCACCCAATTCCCAGCGCCAGTCTCCGAGTCCCGCGCAGCTTTCCCCTCCCGACTTGCAGAACACGCCCTTGCATTCTGTTCTGCTTTCCAATGGAATCGTCCCTCCCCGCATCAACACCCGGAAACGGTCCTCGGGGGCTGTGTCGGAGGACTCCTCCGCGGCAACCAGCCCGAGCCACATCATCGAGATCAAGCTCGCGTCGCAGGCGTCCGAGTCCGCGGCGCAGCCGCAACCGCCGCCGCCTGCGCCGGACGGCGACGGAGCAGCAGCAGCAGCAGCAGCAGCGGCCGAAGGCGACGAGAAGGACAGCCCCGACTCCACCGGAAACGGCAACGGGGCCGTCGCCGGGGCGCTGGAAGAGGGTCCCGGCGCGTCGACGACGCCCCACGACCAACTCAGCACCGTGTCTCTGGGCAAGGCGGAAACGCCTTTGAGGCTCCCCTGCGGCGTCTGCGACGCACTCCGCGTTCTGGTCGTGCACATTCGGGACGCCCCGGGCCTGCACACGAGCCAGACCCCTGGGTCACCCACGGGGAACACGCAGACGCTCGCATTTCACGGAGATCCGTTTCTGTTCGACGTCCCGGTCAAGGCGAGCTACGAAGAAGTCATCGCCGCCCTGGCGGCCACGCTTCTGTCGAGCCCGGGCCAGAGCAGCCAGTGGAAGATTGGGTACCTGGCGCCGAAGCAGGGGAAGGGCGGCATGGCGCAGAACACGTCGTTCGGCGGGTCGTCGATCGCGAGCTCCATCGGGTTTTCCGGCGCGTTCGACCGCTTTCCGTCGTCCTCCGGCCCCGTCGCGACCCTCGCGCTGACGGGCCCGCTGGGGACCACGGCCGACGCCGTGTCCCTGTTCAAAGCGGGCGACGACATCCACGCGTCCCTCCTCAAGCACCTCTCCAACCAGCCGCCGTCGGGCCGGCTCCCCGACTCCTCCCGCAGCCCCGAGCCGGGGGGGCTCGGCAACAAGAAAATGTCGATCAGTTCCGCGAATGCAGGGTACCTGCCTTCGTCCTCCTCGCTCGTGTCCCTGTCGTCCCCGGTCTCGTCGCCGGCGTCCGCTTGCTCGTTCATGCCTCGGTTCGACCTTTCCGTCCCGGTGCTGCCCCCGGTGATCTGCATCGTCCACCCCACGAAAGCCGCGCAGTCATCGGTCCAGATCCTGAACTGAGTCCGCAGCCAACAAGCGGAAGTAAGCCAGTCCACACCTATCTCCCTGGAACCGCATCAAATCGCCTGCCGCTGTTCATCACGGCACGATGATTCAAAGGAGAAGCAGGACACGGTACGATCGAAGAGGCAGTCACCTAGGACCAATGCAGGCCATCGCTACAGATAATCTGCACTCTAGCCTCAACAATCATCACGGTGCATCACGGTGAACCGCAGTTCATCAGGTTCCATCCCTATCTTTGGACCTGTAACGAATTGCCTCGAGCGGCCATTTGACGGTCTATCACGGTCTACCAGGAGGGAATGGATCAGCTTTAGCGGATGACCAACCTTTTGCAGGGCACCTTTCGCTCATTCACGTTGTGCGACCTTCAGGCTTGCGCGGAAACTTGCAGAATCCATTGACCAGCCGTCCGTGACCGCAGGGCACGTGCCTCCACCATCCTTCCGCGCGTCCTTCACAGAAGGGTGCAAACAGCTGCCTCGTACGCTCAGTCTGATGGTCGAGGCGTTCAGAAGGAGAGTGTACCCCGGACAAGCCAGGAGGGAGTGCCGGCATCTCGAAGTATGAAATCAACGTCGTTACGAACACAACGGGTCGTTACGCGAAGGCGGGCGTCAAGCTATTTATGCCTGCAGCGACCGACTTTCCTGGCTGGTGGGAGCCGCTGCGAGAAGGTGAGGATGGCCGATGTTCTCTTCCCGCAGCGGAAACGCGGCGCGTCGTCGTGCTTTCGCCGTGCTGTCCTTAACTTGTTATCGTAAGAATCTGTATCATAACCATGTCCAATGCACTTGCATAGCTCGTACCTCACCTGCGTACAACACCAAACTAATTGCTCCGGAAGGGTTTAGCTATGGCCTGTAAGTTCCGTTCTGTAGATGCGAGAGGTTCTCAATTGCTGCGTCCTCCATCTGACTCAAACCAGACCCCGGTGAAGGAACAGTGATTGCGTTCTGAACGCTCCCAGCTCTCAGCACTCGCCATATCGGTTTCATAGACCTTTAACCCTCTCTCTTTCAACGTTCATTGCGCTTCATCTCAACCAGACCACTCGTCGACTGTCCGCGCCCCTTCAAATGACCGAGCACGATCCGCAAGTCGGGAAACATATCGATGTATGCACTGCGGAACAGCGGTCACCAAAGCTGGTTCACCATTCGTGGGAGAAATAGAATTCACATGAGGCAATACTCCCAAAGTCCAAACCTGAAACGGTAACATACCCAGTTTCACTGGAGTGCCCGTTCCCGGCGAGCTACGAGGGAACGAACCTGTAAGAGTGCTAACGCTACTCTTTCTATAACGTACATATAAAAGGTGCCCACGGGATAAGCCGGCAGCCGGCTTATCACGTGGGCGGCCCTGAGATTACCCCCTCAGGTGACACCACTTTATTTTTAGCCATACTTCAACCGTCTTTCCATCGCTATACTCGTTCGCGGGAGATGTTCGTTCTCCCGGCCCACTCTATAAGAAAAGTTGCCGTGCTGGCGAGTCTGAGTGTCCAGCCTCAACATTCGTTTTTTTTTTATTTATTTTTTTGTAACCCGGAAAAAATGCTTTACGCACGACCCCCTTGGACTAAGCGGAGAGTGTGGGGCGTTCGTGGAGCTATGGTGGCCGAACGCTACCCACTAAAACAACCGGGGGCCCTTAGAGACTGCTGCTGAGGAGGCCATCCCCCGTGACTCCCCCGGAGGGGGGCTTGTCAGGCCGAGTCACGACAGCATCAGGGAGAGTGAGGTCAACCATCTCTCCCTGCTCCGCTCCTGCTCTCCTGCTTTTTCTTTGGCTAAGTGTTGACAGGGAAGTAGCTTGGGCTCTGAGCCCCACGTAAAATCCTACCAAATGTTGTACAGAGCACTTTTCAGGGGTCCTCGTGGCATTTGGTGCGTGTGGAGCTCAGACCGACACTGTGTTGAGGGCGTGGGGTGTTCGGACGAAATGCGGCACATGCAAGTGGGTTTTGCTCATCGAAGGTAGCACCACACAGCAAGAATCGCTTGCCGCTTTGTAGTCCACAGACTGTGGCAACTTTGTAGTTGTCACTACTGTCCACCACAGAGACTGTCCTTCGGGAAGCAAAAAAGCCATGCGAAGAAGGCAAGTGTCGCCTGGTGGTTATCTGCGACAGCAGGGCTGACAGCTGCGGTCTTCTTGGCAACACGACATGCAACACTACATGAGCAAATACCAGCGCCGCAGGCGCGAAAATTTTTTCAAGCTAATGGGTCAGCGCTGCAGCCAAACAGCAAGAATCGCTAGAGCCGCGTTGTAGTCCACAGGGACTGCGGCAAAGTTGAGTCAAGTGCACTTTCAGCTCCTCTTTGTGGTTGTCACTACTGCCCACCACAGCAGAGAGCAGGGCGGACTACTGCGGTCTTCTTGGCAACAGGGCATGAAACAATACACAAGCCAAAAATGCCAGCGCCGCAGGCGCGTAAATTTTTGCCAAGCTAATGGGCCAGGTTCCAAAATTGAGGGTGTACGTTGCTAGAACGATGATCCAAGGTGCAGTAACCGTACTGCATCATCCACCCACTCACTGCCCACTACATACCCCACCACTGCCCACCGCACCACCCACCCACTGCACAACCTCCACAACCTCCCACCACATGACCACCCACTACCCGCTGCCCACCCACGACACCCGGCCGCTGGCTATAACTATAGTTTTTTTTGGATGTTGTATGGGGTCAACATAGGGTATATGAAGCTACTTCTCTGTGCGGGCCCAGGGAAGTAGCTTGAGCTCTGAGCCCCACGTAAAATCCTACCAAATGTTGTACAGAGCACTTTTCAGGGTCCTTGGTGCGTGTGGAGCTCAGACCGACACTGTGTTGAGGGTGTGGGGTGCTCGGACGAAATGCGGCACGTGCAAGTGGGTATTGCTCATCGAAGGTAGCGCCACACAGCAAGAATTGCTAGCCGCTTTGTAGTTGTCACTACTGTCCACCACAGAGACTGTCCTTCGGGAAGCAAAAAAGCCATGCGAAGAAGGCAAGTGTCGCCTGGCGGTTATCTGCGACAGCAGGGCTGACAGCTGCGGTCTTCTTGGCAACACGACATGTAACATTACGTACGCTAATACCAGCGCCGCAGGCGCGGAAATTTTTTCAAGCTGATGGGTCAGCACTGCAGGTATCCAAACAGCAAGAATAGCCGCTTTGTAGTCACAGGGACTGCGGCAAAGTTGATGCGAGTCAAGTGCACTTTCATGTACGCGACAGGGTGCTCCTCTTTGTGGTTGTCACTACTGCCCACCACAGAGAGCAGGGCGGACAACTGCGGTCTTCTTGGCAAAAAACAAGACATGAAACCATACACAAGCCAAAAATGCCAGCGCCGCAGGCGCGGAAATTTTTGCCAAGCTAATGGGCCAGTGCAGCAGGTTCCAAATTTGAGGGTGTACATTGCTAGAACGATGATCCAAAGGTGCAGTAACCGTACTGTAGCATCATCCACCCACTCACTGCCCACTACATACCCACCACCACCACTGCCCACCGCACCACCCACTGCACAACCTCCCACCACATGACCACCCACTACCGCTGCCCACCCACGACACCTGACCGCTGGCTATAACTATAGTTTTTTTTTTTTTTTTGGATGTCGTATGGGGTCAACATCGGGTATATGAAGCTACTTCTCTGAGTGTTGACTTGACGAGTTTTACACTTTACGATCCAACATTATTTATCAGTTTCAATCCAGCAGGGCGGACAAGACTCCTGACTGCCCCACCACCAAACATGTGTTGCACAGGTTGTTGCAAGCCAGAGGGGTTTCCCTTTGCGTTGTTCTTCTACATGCTTCATGAAACGGGACATGATTGCTGTGTGGATGGCCAATGGGCCGCTGGTTTCCAAGACCGAAACACGGTGCAGATTGGACCCGGTGTTGAGAACCCCCATTCCAGTAGAGTAAGTAAGAACGCAAAAGCGCCTGCGCGAAGACGAGTGTTCGAATGAATGCAAGCGCCTGAAGCACGACACAGCACTATCGAAGAGGGATCATCGCTACAGATATTCTATTCTAACTCCAAACCAGTGCTTCGCGTATTTCGACTTGGCCTCAGCTTGTTTTACGGACGAATCACTGCCGTCCACGACCAACAGGCTGGACCTTTTCCCGCGCGGCTTCGCAAAAGGACTTGTGCCTGCATCCAAAGGGGAAAACGGGCGCAGACAGCTGGTTGGAGACTCCCTGTTTGCGAGCACAAGAAACGTACGGGGAAGGCCTGCGGGAATGAAAGCTACACGCGCTCTAAGACAGTGTCGCGGGTCTTCCCTAGGGGCCAGACGGCTGTAGGAACCTGCTTTGTAGACGTCCTTCGAAAACAGGACACGCCTACCTTTTTCAGCCTTCCTTTTCCACTAGAACTCCGAGCACGGATCTCGCGTGCTGATATGATTTTTATCTTTTTGTATAAGCACCTGCTTTGTAGGAAATACTTGAGGAGGCTGCCAGCCGCAAAAGATCAAAGGAGGTAAATGTGCTGTAGCCCACATGAAACACAGGTGAATCTGGGTTCAGTGGCGGGCGTAAGCGTTCAACAAAAAAGACCCATTTTGTAGTTGTATTGTTTCTCCCCCTCTAGCCTCCTTCGAAGTACGCACAAGGCAGCCCCTCGAGCATTTCCTCCTTTCAGATGAGGAATTGGCAGCTAGCTCCTGGCCTCATCGCACTCAGTCTCGGGTTGAGTCTTTGGTCATTGCACTCAGATCTTGACTCGAGTAATCGAGTTAGCCACGCCACCCGAAGTACTAAGTATCATCGGAAAGGGAAGGAGGTACACACACACAACCCGGGGTAAAATCTGAGGTTCGAACCGGCGTGTGCGCAGTCAATACAAACAAGGGGAAAGTTCGTTTGTATCGAGAAGTCAATGCGCTTATATCCAAGTTCGGATAAGCAAAACGAAAATTGGCTCATTGGATAGAAGGGTTATGGAGTAAGCAAAACGAAAATGTGGCTTTTTGATACAAGCGAAATTTCCCCTAAAAACAAAGGAGGCCATTTTCGTAGCTGTATTGTATCCCCCCCCTCTCCCCCTTCGGCCTGAAACCTGAGATTACCCTCCCCTTCCCCTCTTGCCTCCGTCGATATGGGTACATGCGGCACTTCGAATGTATTCAAACAAGATCATCAAGACAGGTCTGACATCTACCGTGAAACCAATACCGGCTCTGGGTTCGCGCGCCCAAGCTTTGCTGGGCGTGGCTAGCTGTTACAGCCGTGCCCGGCAAATGTGCACCCCTCTCAATCGAACAGGAGTCAGATGAGTGAAACCATATGCGCAGGCATTCATGGATTGCTGACAGCACCTCGGAGAGACTCCGTACAACCGTGTCTGAGCGATCAGCTGTACTTGGAGTGTGCTTGACGGGCCTGCATCATCCAGGGAAACGGACAGCGGGAGAGACGTCCTGTTGAGTTTATTTCTGGTCTGACTAGGCCGCAACAATGAATCCACTTCTCTTGCTGCTGCTCCACGTGCTCGCCTGCCTTCACGGCACTTGCACTTTACAGAACTCAATGCTCCACGTAATTTAACGACGGGGAGACGGACCCCCCGCTCTCTCGTGGGGTAGAGGATCTTCGGATCTGTTGCTTCTCCGTATCCAGCATCGGGAGTTTAGTTGGCGCGGCACACCCTTTTCACCTGTCTGGAGGCAGGTCAACAGGATGGCACAAGGTGTCCACTTTAGATCTCTGCGTCACACACTCTCTTTCGGCAATCCATGGTGCACGGCTGCATTGCAACAGGCAGTGCACGGCATTGCGTGTCTGGAGAACGGTGTTGCACGCCTTGCAACAGACCAGCCATGTTTAACAAGCCGCTCTCTTTCCATCCTTTCTTCGCGTTCCCGGTTTGCTCGGTCTTTTCTCCGTTCCTTTTTTACTGGCTGTCGATCTGATCTCTTTCTTCTCTTATGTCACCGTTGTCCACAACGATGTTCCGTTGCTTTCCGTTGAACCGCTGAACGTTCGCCTGAATCTAGTACTTCGCATGTTCACGCTTCCCCCGATATTCCTTTTCGAACCTCGAGCCACCTCTGCGCCAACTTGCGAGTGAATGTACAGTGGATTTGTACAGTTGACATGTCCACCAATTTGTGTTCATGGACAGGTTTAGGTACGCTGCCTCAGCAGTGCTGCTATTGGGCAATTTGCGTACGGGCTGCCATCCTTCGATGTGGTAGCCGTTCTCAGGCTGTAGATGCTGCGGTTGCTGCAAGCAGCAGAAACCTGTCGCGGCTGGAAAACGATGGACCGGACAGAAAAAAGGCTGAGGTTGCACCGTCAGGTAACTGACGGTGCCCTGACGACGCGCTGTGTGTGGAAAACGGTATAATTGCAATGCGATTCGCGCTAACTTTGTCAAGAAACCAAGAAGAACAGGAGAGCAAAAGACACCTGCCCCCACAAATCCACGCACACACTCTCTCTCTATATACGGTCAGAACACCGACACTCACTCACGAGAGCCAGCAGCCCTGAGAGTTGCGAGAAACGGGAGATGGTGAGAGGTTGAAGCGTGTTGTTCTGCCTCCCCCCCCCCCCCTCTCTCTCTCTCTCTCTCAGGAGAATGCGTTGGTCTTTCGGTCGAGTCATTCTTTACGTGTTGTGCGCGTCGGCATGTGTTGCTTATGCAGAGGACCAGGACGACGGCTCGCCAAACGCGACTGACTACAATCATCCGCACGAATGGCTAACCGCTGCCACGTTTGTGAACGACGGCGCCACGCTCATGGCATTCGGTGTCATCATCGCTGGTGGTGGAAGCGGAGCGTACGTCGTACTGGGCAGGCAGGCCATGGTTCTTCGTATGCTTTCACAGAACACGCTAGTTAGAACGTATTAATCGTCCCCCTGCAAGCCGTTTGTACCAATTATGCCACAAAACCCCACACACGAGCATGGTGGGTTTGGGTTGAGTGCGCTTTTAGGGTTGAAAACCGGGCCAAGGCAACCGCTGGTAGGCTCTCGTCTTTTGTGTATGCTTGCGGGGGGGACTCAACGCCGGTTCTTGTTCGAAGAGACAGAAGCCTCTGTCAGTTAAAGTTACCGGAAACCTTAAAGCCTCAGATATTCGGGAAGACAGAAGCCCATCCGTTACAGTCACCGGGAGCCTCAAAGCCTCAGATATTCGGGAAGACAGAAGTTTATCCGTTAAAGTTACCCTTCCGGGACCTTAACGCCTCAGATGTTCAGGGAAGCTCCCATTTCATCCAATGGCCCTACTGACGAGCTCCAACTTCGGAACGGTCCATCGAAACCCGAGGCGGAGGAACGTGGTGCGCACGACACTGATGCGAAGGAGAGAACCAGCGGGCCCCAGTCCCATGCGGGTTCATTCCTGGCTTACAGAGTCTTGGACTCCTTGGACTCCCTTCTCTCCCAGTCTCATTTTTGCCTGGAGAAGGCTTGGATGCTAGCATCAACCGTGCGTGGAAAGCTCCTGCTGCAAAAACTGAGCTGCGACTTCTCCTCTAGGCAGAAGGCTGTTCTCCAGCCTTCTTCAGTAAGGCGGTGTCCTGTAGCCTCCCGCATACAATGGGAATCCCCTAAGGTTTACCCCGTTTGTCGACACACGTCCACCACACAGGAAGCATTCACTGTATCGACGCACCGGTATCGATTACTTACCATCCAATGCGCTGGGCTATGAACGGAGACGAAAGGGTGGGAGCCGTGGTTGGTATGCAATTCAAAAAAGAAATATTCTTTCCTTTCCTCCTTTACTTTGATCATAGGTGTCACGGCAAGTTTTGACAGCTGCTGCTTAACAAACACACGTGCCCGCCCTCGTACTCGCCGACTCAGTCTCTGGAATCGCAAGAAAGCCAAACCCCGCTAGCTCCACAAATGCTCGACCTTGACGACGCAATGGCAGGTGACGACGTCATCCGATAACCTGACTTTCAAGGCAGTGCATGCTAATCCATGTGGTTCATGTACTTAAAAGAACTCAATGCTTAACAAAGGATGGAACGCATCTGCAGCTACCTTGCGCAACGGCGCGGGCCGGAGGCAGTTCCGCATGAGGTATCCCGTTGCTGGCAGAACAGCAGGCGGCTGGCACAGGCGTGCATGAAAGATGGCCAAGGGACAGAAGGATTCCCGGATCACGAGGAGGCGAAGCAGCTTCTCACGGCATTGCGGGAAGAGACGAGCAGGCTCGGAAGGGAAGGATCGGCGGCCAGGTTTACGAAATACCGAGACAAGCTGAACGAGAGGGCCGATGCGAGCAGACGATGTCTGACAACCATCTGCGCCGGACGCGCTGAGCCGTCGGGGGTGTTGCGAAAGGTGCAAATGTTGACGAGATGGACGAGGTGCTGAACACTGCGTGGGACCCTATCCTGCGTAAGTACAAGGACGGGCCAGAGCCGGAGTACGAGCCGTTTCGGGATCGGTTCCGGGATCACATCGGCCCACATATGATGGAAGCCGGAACAATCACGGGGGAGGAGCTACGAATTCTGCTGAGGAAGAAGCCGAAGAAAAGCGCGTCAGGGGTGGATGGCTGGCGTATGGCTGAACTGCGGGAGTTGCCGCTCCCCCTGCTGAATGCACTTGCGGACGTCATGAACCTGGTCGAAGCAACTGGAGACTGGCCGGCAAGCATGACAACTGCGCTGGTGTCGATGGTGCCGAAGGATGAGAGTCAAGACCCGCTGCACACAAGACCGATAACCGTCACATCCGCCGTGTACCGCCTATGGGCCTGCCGCAGGCTGGCGGACATAGTACTGTGGCAAGAGGAATGGATCGAAGAAGGACAGAAAGGCTTTCGACCAGGTCACCGGATCGAGGACGTCTTGATGGAAATTGGGCTCGAGATGGAGGACGCCTTGTTAGACGGGGAGCCGCTCTACGGTGTGGCGCTGGACTTCCGGAAATGCTTCGACATGGTCCCACGAGAGATAGTACTGCGCTTAGCCGAGGACTTAGGATTGCACAATCGGGTTCTCAAGCCGCTGAGGGCTATCTACAGACTGCTCGCGAGACGCTTCAAGCTACCATTAGGGGTGGGCAGGGAGTTCAGTGTGACCAACGGTATCCTTCAAGGGTGCCCTGTATCCGTCATACTCATCAATGCCCTGCTGTCGGTAGTGATGAAAGCGGTCAAGAAAGAAGCGGAGGGTGTGAGTCCAAAGTCATACGCGGACGACGCCACACTGCTGTCCAGGCTGTCGGAGGCCGCCCTGCAAAAGGGAGTGGACGTAGTAGACGAGTTCTGCACACTCACCGGTATGGAGCTAAACCTCCAGAAGACGGTCGCGTTCTCGACGAGACGTAGGCATCAGTCGACTCTCAAACTCCGCAGCGTGGATGCGCTGCTGCGGTTTAGCAAATCCGTCAAGTGCCTCGGGGTCCTAGTCTCGACGGCGAAGAATAGGACGGAAAGGTCCGACTCGGAGAGGGTGGAGAAGGCGGCTGCCCTGGCGGAAGGCCTCCGCCATGCGCCGTTCCGGTACGAAAAGCGGGTCCGGATTGTGCAGTCGAATGTGCTACCGGCGGCGCTGTCAGGCTGCTCTTTCGCGCCGGTATCGAAGGTGGCGATGAAACGGCTGACGACGTCGGTGATGGGACTGATCTGGGGTGGATCCAACCCGAAGCGCGCGAGGGAGATGGTCCTAAACTTTCAGGAGAAGGGCCACCTGACGGATCCCGGTACATGCCTAGCATATAGGGTGACGACAGCGTTTTACGCGGCGTGCGAGAGGTTGCCACGACTGCTGCCTCTGATGGAGAGCATCCGGGGAAGATACGCCGAGGGGGACCTACCCCTGGGGCCAGTTGGACTGGCGATGAGGAGCATGGGGGAGTGTGGACACGTATGGGGACCCGGGCCCCTGTCTCGCACGCTGAGGAATGGTGCAACATATGACCCGTTAGCCTCGGCACCTTCGAAGAGGGGACATGAAGTTAGGGCGGACTTGAGGGCGAAGACGTGGTCCCGACTGGTGGCGAGGCGGCCGGGATTTGAGGGCATACAGAGAGCCGACCTGGAGCGGACGAACACCTTCTGGAGGATGCGTGAATGTCCCGCGCACACCGCGAGGCTTATACGTGTAGCGTTGGCGGGGGGGGTGAACACGGCTGAGTACACGTCGCGGATGAGGCAGGCCGGAGCTGAGCCGCAGGCGCCCAGCTGCAAGCACTGTGGAAGCGGCGACACCGAGGACGAGAAACACGTATTCTGGGACTGCGGAGCGTACTCGCACATACGGCGACGAGAGGCACATGCCGAGCTGATGGCAGCCAACCGGGCCGACTGGCCCAGATGCACGCTGGAACACGGAGTGGTAGTACCCGAGAATGCCCAATTCTCGAGGCGGCTCCAGGAGATGTTGGCTGAAATCCTTGCGGAACGGGCTGGGCTCGAAGCACGTGGCTGGGTGGCCAGGAACCCCACGACCCCCTGGTCGAGAGCGAATGCGATGCCTGCCGAGAAATTTGACCACCCCTTCGCGCGGATTGCCCCGGCATGGACGTGGGAGCGGAACAAGACCTGGGGACTACCGACGTTTTATGCGTTGGTAGCGTGGCTGTCGGACATGCAATGGACCGAGAACGGGCAGGCGTCAATGCTGGAGCTTGCGATCGACTTTGAACTCTTCTCGGGCCTCAGCATGCCGCTGCACGGGAATGCGCCGAAGGGGGTGAGAGAACGGGGAAACGTCCTGCGCTGCATGATGAGCGCGTTGGACAAGCTGGCGGCACAGCAAGGGCTGGGAAGCTGCATGAGAGGAGAGAGGGTGTGCCCGACGACGTCGCTGTCGTTCATGGGCATCTCGGGGATATCGGGTATACGGCCCAGGCCACGCTTTCGCGAGGCACACACGGGGACGATACTTGAGGAACAAGTGAAAGGAAGCGATGTAGGGACGCAGTGCCCGACGTACCCTGACTGGACGATCGGGAGAGCGGCGAGGTGGGCCCTGCCTGCCCCACCACAACTGCACCCAGACCCCGTGCATATGCCGGGTGTCGGTATAGAGAAGGCACTCGTCACGTGCGCGACCCATCACAAAGGGAAGTGTGAGGCGTGCAGAGCACTCGTCCGAAGGGACGTTCCCACGGTAGAGATGTGCTGCCGGCACCATCACCACGCGAACGATGGGCAGCCGATCGCGGTGTGCACAGAGCACAGCACGACGAAGTGCGGCGAGTGCAAGACGGCGGCGGCGTGTTGCCGCAGCGGGCATCATGCCTGCCGCACGCATGGCAGAGGAACCTGCCAAGAGTGCAAAAGGCTCCCTACGCTGACGCAGAGGCGACCGGCGGCATGTTGCAGCCGCGGCCACCACCAGTCCAACAAGCCGAACGTCCAGTCAACCCCCGGACGCAACAAGAAGAAGAGGCCCTCCTCACCCACCCAGGTGGGTGTACAGCGGGAGACGCCATTAGGAAAGCGAGCGGCGCGAGCGCCGCTCGCGGCAACGAAAAAGGAGACGGCGGCAACCGGACGGGCGACCAAGAGGCCGCCACCAACGCCAGGAACCAGCGAACGACCAGCGCTGAAGAAGAGGGTGCTCGGCACCCCGAAGGAAGGCCCGATCGCCGGCCGCAAGCGGAAGAAGACGAAGGCGACCACCCCCGACTCAGGGGTGCATCGAAGGAAGAAGAAGGTTCCGAGGGCAAGCAGCTCTCAGAAACGACCGGGGACCACGGGCACGCCAATGCCCTCGAAAGTGAAAAACGGGCACACGTGCCCGCCCTCGTACTCGCCGACTCAGTCTCTGGAATCGCAAGAAAGCCAAACCCCGCTAGCTCCACAAATGCTCGACCTTGACGACGCAATGGCAGGTGACGACGTCATCCGATAACCTGACTTTCAAGGCAGTGCATGTTAATCCACGTGGTTCATGTACTTAAAAGAACTCAATGCTTAACAAAGTTTGACGTGGGCGGCTTTGGATTTACATCTGAATGACACCTCAATACAAAAAAAGTTGTCGACAACTAACACGTAGAAGAATTAAACAAAACTACGCATTTCTTTTCGTTGTCTTCTACTCCGGGAGTCTTTAGGTAGCAGATGAAACCATCTGAGGACGTGCAGGCGCCTATATTGGCCGCTGTGGCCAGAGCGCCTCTACATAAGGCGAATAGTCGGCAAGAGGCAACAGGCACGCACACACACATGCGCGCTACTACCGCAGGGGAGATAATATTATCCTTTCGACGACGGTCGCCCGGACTCGGCCGGAGACTTGACCACCCCAGATCCTCATGCGAACTTGAACTCAAAAAAGAAGAAAGCACAGCTGCTAAGACCACCCGCGCTACCTGCTGCACCCCACACCCGAGGAAAGAACACCAACCCGTCTTGACTGTCGACCGTAGACACAAAACAAGGAATCAACCGCCTCTCAGCGGGCTTAGTTTGACACCCCCCAATTCGTATTTGCTTTAAAAGAACCCGTTCGACGAAGGTCATCCGAGACTCTAAATCCCGGATTCTCAACAGCGAACTTTACCTCTTTAAAAGCAGAAAATACAGGGGGAAACGTGAACACCACCTGTGTTATTATTCGATGTGTCGGATACCAAAAAATAACGCTAAACAGGTTTTGGGTAGCCGAACAGTAGCAGGATCAAATGGTCGTAGTATTTTTAGATAACCAGACGCGTGTCAAATAACTGTTATTATTCGACCCCCCTTGGCTTAAAGGACCGAAACACAGCGCAGACGGAACCAGTGCGGTGTTGAGCACATATCCATTCCAAGCACGTTCTTGCAATCCCCTTTAGCTGTTGGCAAAAAAGGAAAAGGAAGAAAAGGATCACAAGAGAAAAGTGAGCAAAGCCGCGAGACATCAGATCGACGTAAATCGTCGACCTCACGAAAGAGTTAACTCTAAAAAACCCCGCAAAGCTCTAACTCTCAAAGCACCCACTCCAAAAACCGCAGGCAACGCCGCGGTTTGCGCGGGCTTGTGGCTGGCCGTTGCCTTCCTGCACTGCGCGCCGTGCTTGAAGGCGGAGAAGGGCGCGAAGGAAGGCGGCCGCGACGTGCGCCTCGCCGCCGCGGCGGCGGGGTTTTCGTGGGTGCTGGGCCCGTGCACCGTGCAGCTGGCGATCGAGCTGTTGCGGGAGGGCACCGACAGCGTCCCGGTGGGAATCGCCCTGTTCGTGGTGCTCGTCGCCCTCGGCTGCGCGCTGCGGCGGACCAGCGTCGCGGCCGCCCAAGCAAGCTTTCAGTCCGCGGAGCCGGCGCTGCACTCGGGGGCTTTCGCGCGGTGCGACGCCGTCAGCCGGTTTGCGTTCGGAACCACGCTGTGGCAGCGATCCACGGCTGCGGAGCGGCCGCCCCTCTCCGCTGTCCTGCGGCCGACGGAGACGGAGATGCTCAAGGCGTACGCGGAGTTCCCGTCGGTGCGGGGGGCGTATTTGTTGCTCGAATCCGTGCATGTGTACCTCATCGCGATCCTGCTCGGCCTGTGGAGCGAGGACACGTGCCTCCAGCGCGCGATCGCCGTTGCGGCCATCGTCGCCGTGCACATGCTGACTTTCCTGGTGATCGACGCCTTCGGCGCGACCTTCGCGAACCTCCTGTCGCTGTTCACCGCGGTATGCACCGTGTTCGGCTCGCTGCTGCTGACGGCGGCCTACGACGGCACCGTGCCGAAGGAGAGCCACGGTGGCGGGCACATCTTGCTGCTCGTCGCATCGTGCGGATCTGTCCTGTGGGTCTGTTGGGACCTGGCGTTCACCGTCTTCGACCGGATTGCCTCCCGCGGATCGTCGGACGCGTGCTATCTCCGGCGGAAGCCGAGTGTCCGCTCGCACGCGATCTTCATCCCGGGCTCCGTGAGCAGCTCACTCCACCGCGGGGCCAGCGTCTCCTCCAGAGGCGGCGAGAGTCCGAGGGCATTGCTGCACTACGCACACCGCCCTGACAGGGCGGCGTCTTGTCCCCAAATGGGCGCGGGGAACCTGAGCTCGGTGGATGCTGCGGACGTTTTCGCGAACAGCGCGTCGGTCGCGTGTAACCCCGCCGCCGGCGGTGTTGCGGCGCACGGCGCGCTGCTGCTGTCGTCGTCGCTCGCGACGAACGACAGCCCGAAAGCGGGCCCGAGGAGGACTGAGGCTGGGTTCGACCTTGCCCAGTACCAGGCGGCGAAGCCGAACCTGAACGAGGCGGCGCGGCTGGCGGTCGCGAAGGGCAGGCCGGCGGCACCGCCGCCGTATGCGCCGCCGCCCGCCGCCGCCGGCGGCAACCCGGGCTGCACGACGCCGAAAACCCCGGCGTCGTCCTGCGGCTCCGCGCAGCTGCTGGCGCAGCGGGCGGCGTCCCCTCCTTCGAGACCGGCCGAGGGACCCAGCGACGGGACCCGCGACTTCTGCGCGGGGAAGAAGGCGGCGGGCTGCACGCTGACCGCAGCCGGGCGGTGCGTCGAGGCGCCGTCCGACGAGGAGGACACGCCGTGTCCGTCGGAAAACGCGTCGGCGGCGGACATCCGGTGCCTGCTCAGCCAGGTGCGCAAGCAGATGAAGCCGGGGCCGGCGGGCGCGGAGCCCCCGAAACGGGCGCCGGGGGGTGTCCTGCGGGGCCGAGGCCTCGGCGGTGCCGGAGAAGGCCTGCACTGCGAGCTGGCGGCGTCGTTCGGCGGGAACTGGACGCTGCACAGCTGCGAGGGGAGCGGCAGGAGCCGGGCGGTGTGCGGGACGATCCTGCGGTCGCCGAAGCTGCGGCGCGCCGCCGTCGGGGCGGGCTGCGCGAAGCCGGCGAACTACGCCAGCAGCGCTTCGACGCCCAGCGACCCCGCCAGCACGACGCTGTCGGGGGTGTCGGGCGCCGGGCAGGACTCCTTCGCGCTGACGGAGGACTCGAAGCCGTCGACGCCGCACGCGGGGCTCCAGACGACCGTGCTCCACGCCCCCCGCCGGAAGAGCAACCCTTTGCACGCGGGTGCCCCGACGCTCCAGTCGTCGGTGCGCGTCAAGTCCGACCAGAGCTCCGGGCCCCTGTTTGGGTCCATGTCACACTCAGTCGACGGGCGTGCAGACTTCCCTCTCTGCCGAAGCCCCTTGATGGCGAGTCGATCAGTCTCCTGAGTGACTACCGCGCCTGTGCTAGCCAGGGGTTCCACCAAAGGGGCTCGTAATCCGCCAAGGGACTCATCTCGGGTTCCCTGGGGGACCAATCAACTCGAAAGCAGTTGTGTCCGCAAGCAGTTGCAGCACCGCCTGTGGCACATTTAGAGGACAATTGCTCAGGCACTGGCTCCGCCGAGGTTCATCCGCGGCGTCGAAGATCACTGTCGCGTCGAGTGTCGCAGGTGGTCCCAAGGGCTCTCCCTGCTCTGAAGCGAGCATCCACATTCTGCGGTCGCGGCAGGTCACAGTATCCATCCGCCGCAGGATGCACGGGTTCCGTGCCGCTAGCGCAAATCTTACCGTTCTGGGGCGACCATCTCGCGCGTTAGTATCGAGCACTCCGCATTTCAGGTGCTCTGCACAGTGCCGTGCTGCCAAACGCTGCAAAGTGTAGGCCAGAATAGTACGGTCGGTGCAAATTGTCGCCAATGTCCTGGCTCTGGGAACGATGACGAACGCGGCTAGCACTGACTCCATGAAGGGGGTTCGACGCATGCTCAGTTGCTCCGTCTCTGCAAAAGACAGTCAAATATGCAGTAGAGCCAAGCGGTTATGTCTTCTGCACGGTACGCCGAACTAAGGAAGCCTTCTGCGGTGGCGTCTTCCGAAGTCTTTGTGCCCGAAGTCATCTCTGGACGTTTTCCACGTTGCAAAATAAGGAATAATACTGCATTCGAGTTCGTCGAGCCCGTATTTTGCCCTCGTTTCCCACCCGTATTTTGCCTGTATGGTGCCCGTATTCTGCCGTACTTTTTTTCCTCCTCGAGGAAACGTCGTTTGTTTTCAGAAATGGGCACTGCCCATACAGGCGTACATCTATGATATGCTCTTGTTCCAACGCAAAAACGAAAGTCAACCCAAAAGAAAAATAAACAAGAGCAAAAGTGTCCTTTGCGTGTCTTGCCACAAGGGCTGTTAGTGAGGTTCAACCAATTACCCTGCAGCTGCCGTGCCTCCCTGAAGGCCCGACAAGAATGCGACAATTCGATGGAAACCACGTTGTCACATTCGCCGGGGCAAAGTATGGTGCACCGCCTGATGCAACTTTCTTCATGTCTTGCAATCCATTACACTTATTCGTACTATTCGCAGGGGTTTATACTTGGACAGCTTCCTAAGCCAGCGCAAATTAAAGAAGAAGAATCCCGTAATTGGAATAATGTTGAACCGGGTAAAAGCTGGGACAGACTTTTTTTTTTCTTGGTGGTGTATACTTTGCAGAATATCGCTGGTGCTTGCCTGCGACTTGGGGTGCTCAACACTCCGCTCGATCCCTAGACGCCGCTGTCATGGGATAGGCTGCAGAACCAGTCACTTGAGTGACTACCTGGGACACCCCCCGGATGTCCCAGAGTTTACCCGGTCTGTCGTTTATCCGCTCCAGCTTTAGTCCAGGTCAAAAAAAAACTAAACTGTCATATTGCCCAAAGGTGATACCCGTCGAATTCGCAACCCCAGGACAGAAATTGTATACAGCAGGAGGTGTCGCTTTTAGTTGTTTTGCCGTGCATCTGGAAGTTTGGTAAATTGTACCTTTTTCCGTTACTTACTCCTCCAACGGTCTCGAGAATTTTGTCATCCGTGGGCCGCGTTTGACAACCAGCCCTGGCAGAGACGGGAAGTCAATAGGTTGCTGCCAGCCACTCTTTTCCTTCGGAGGATCACCTTGGATTGCGGCGAACTGCGTGCAGTCGGTGAGCCCGTGTAGTTGCCCCTCTCCCGAAGTTCTTGGCGGGATCTGCCACCGCTGTCCTGTCTGCAGACACTCAGGTACCGCGCTGATGATGGTCCGCCTTATGTATTCGTGGCTTAAAGGACCGAAATAGTGCGCTGCTCAGGGTAGTCGAAGGTTTGACAATCACACTAATGCAACAACATTACGACCGAAACACGGTGCAGACGGGACCACAGATCCATTCCAAGCACGTTCTTGCAATCTCCCGAAGTTCTTGGCTGAATCTGGTAACTCGTGTAAACCCCTGCTATTCGCGTACGCAATCAAACAAACGCAATCGAAACACAGCTTGCCGCTTAGCATCAAGCGTGCTATTATGCATGGGAGGCAGTGTTCTGCCCAAACATTAACCTTAAAGTACTCCCCCCCCCACCCTTTCCCCCACCACCCCACCTCCAGCCCCTACGGTCAACCGGAGAGGCTAAAAAAGCCGGTTCCATGAGCATCACAACACCCCGAAAAAAGGCAATCGCCTCGTTTAGTTTGTGCGTGCCGGTTGTTCGGGTTCCACTTTTTTTTACCCGGTTTCTGATCCAGGATAGGAATTCTGATCGATCACCAGTACGTCTTTTTTTTTTTTTTTTTGGTACAAGCACCTGCTTTGTAGGAAATACCTGAGGAGGCTGCCAGTTGCGAAATACCAACAGAGAACGAGGACTCCGATTCCGGATCTGACTACGAACTTGTCACAAGCTACCAGCAGCAGTTGCAACCGTCGCGGGTTGCACCACGGAAGCGCGCCAAGATCCGGTGTCTCGTAGCGAAAGGCAGGCATATTTTGGGTTAGAATGCAAAGAATCTATGGCGATAATCTCGCATAGATCTTGTGGTATTCATCAGCATGCCGATGACTCCCCACTATCGCAACAATATTTTAATATCAACAGGAGGAAAATGTGCTGCAACCCACACGAAACACAGGTAAATCTGGGTTTAGTGGCGGGCGTAAGCGTTCAAGTAAAAAATACCCACTTTGTAGTTGTATTGTTTTCTCCCCCTCTTAGCCCCGTCGAAATAAGCACAAGGCAGTCCCTCGACTATTTTTAGCCTTCGCCGTACGTTGTAGCTGGGACAAACCCGCAAAGTTGTGCGTGCTAGTAAGAGAGCAACTCTGGAAGCCACAGCATGCCGCTGCCTACCAAACTACTGAGTGTTGAGGCAACCGCGCACTGTGCATGCCTTCCTTTTGTTGGCCGATGGTTCAGGTGGGGAGAGTCAGAACCTGTCTATGTTCAAAGGTTTCGGATGACCCACCGCTATAGGCGAGCCGATGCGTCTCACCGATGGAGGGTTGGGAACAGGGTGACAGTTGCACGGTCGTTATTTCGAAGCAGGAAATTTGTTGCAACAACCGAGTTTCTATTTCAACTCCCGGGGCCGCCTAAACCAGTGATGAGTGCACGCGTGCGCGCCGGTTTTCAAAAAAAACTATCAGCTCAATAAGTCCCTTTAGCACACAACTACGTAGTAGAAGACACATATAACAATCAGATTGCCGCCAAGGCAACAACTGCCAGGACACTAGACCGATACGGGCTACATGGCAACCCCTGCTAAACATGTATGCACGTGGCATTGATGGCACTTGCACCTTAAAGAACTCAATGCTAAACATGTATGCACGTGGGGGGCCCGAAATCGCTTTCCTCGCGAACGTGAACTCGGTGTCGGTCACAAGAGCCATGGATTTGGCAAAGCACATAGGAAAAAAGAGCGCGCGCTAAAGTAAGTCGAATAGTCGGCAATAGGAAGCAAAGATATACACACAAACATACAATACCTTAAAGGAACCGCTATGACTACGGTCACCCGGAGACTATAAAACCCCGGATCCCTAAGCGAACTTGCACTCTAAAAAAAAAGTGCGCACGGCCGCACGGTGCAGTGTGGCCAAACGGCGCGCACGCGTGCGCACCGTTTTCGTTTCACCGAGTTTTCGTTGGACGTGGTTTCAAGTGGCAAATTTGTAAATGATCATGATCAGAAGGTCCTACTTGGGCGGTTCAGTTTCCTCACACAGTGCATGTGGCTAAAATAAAATGCGCACGCCGCACGGCGTGCGCGCGCACGGCATGCCGTGCACCGGCCTAAACCGGGGCAGGAGAAAAAGGAAAGGCTGAAGTAGAACGACCACACCCTACCCAATCCCACACACCCCCTGATCGCGTTAGGGGGCGTCACAAGGTTTCACAACGGAGTGACACACCACCCGAAACGAGCTGCGCCTTTTCATTGTTTTCAACTCCTTCAATTCAACCCTGCTCCCTACTGAAGCCTTTACGATCAACCGGAGACTTTAAAATACCGACCTTCTAATCCACAATTAACGCTAAAAAACTGTCGCCCGAGACAGTGAGCCCGATTCGCAAGAAACGGACTTCTCTTTCGGCTGCAGGCGTCACGTGCCGGCCTGTGTGGAGTTTAAACCGTCTCCCAACGGGGTCATTGTTGTGCGTCCGAGCTGATAGTGGATGCACTCTCTATGAAGCCAGCTTTTTTGTGGTGAAAGGTGTGACTGTCAACGTGACGAGCCCGTCGGCACCTTGTTTATACCACTTGTTTATATGTAAAGAACACCGTCCTTCGTGCCGCGTTCTTCACAGCATGGAAATGAACAAACCATTCGGTCTACAAAATTCTCGTACAACACGCAGCACTTTGCTCCCTGCGTGCTGAGAGCTCCCGGGGGCTGAGGCAGTCTCCCTCGCGCTCGCACACGTGAACTCGCCGCCTAAGTTCGTGGGACCTTTCCAACACCGGCCTTTTTCGGGTTCATGAAGTGGGGCCAACATGCAAAAAAAAAGGAAAACCTCGAAGTAAACTGTCTAAAACGACTCTGCTGTGGTCTCATGCCTCTTTCTACTCCAACGCCTTCACGTTAATTCAGTCAAGCCGGCGCGGGTACCAGTTCCGCTTCTAACTGTGTCATGTCGTCCTTATATCCCTCCCAAACCATAGTTGTGTCCTTTTTTCCTCAGAGGGCACAAAATGTGTTTTCAAAACTGGGATGCAATAGACGTGCCGGGAAGGGATTTGAACACCACCCAGACATCTCTGGGACCGCGCGTTTCCTTTTGTTCAAAATATGCAGAATAGTTGACCGGGCCTTCAGTTAACCACTTATGGACGGAGGGGGGAAGGGTTAATTTGGGACAAAGATCTGTCAGATCTTTCCATGAAGCCAACAGCGACCACTTTCGACCATTCTTTGGCCTCACGCCCGTGAACTTGACACCCGCGAGCTTTCTTTAATTAACTACCACTAAAGTGGTAGTTCGTCCGGAAGTGGTTAACGACGAAATCCGGGAGTTCGAAAACCTACCATCAGGACCCCCCCCGCCTTTCAAGAGAAAAGCAAATCCTACAAATGCCCACTTTTTCCCATTTGTTTTGACAAGCTGCGAGTCAACTATTCTTTGTTTGTCGCCAGGCGTTTGGGCGATGAGTTCCCGGATGTAAGCCGTAGTTAAACCAGTACTTGTACTGCTATCGGAAATTGCTCCGGGTGGTCTCTACAATTTGGTTTGTAGGACTCCTGCCGCCATGCCAGCAAGGTGCCCTGCGGCCCGGATCCAATAATAAAAAAGCGCGCAACGGAAATTCCTGTCTTCTGCTGTTGAGTAGGCGCCGGGGGCCCCTCCCACTTTCTGTGTGAGCCGCCATTTTCCACTGGATCGGTTCGGGCCAATTTGGCACCAACCGGTGTACCATGCAGGGTCAAAACCTTGTGTCTTTTTTAAACGCTGCCGCGGGGCCGATGGCCCCCCCCCCCCCCCCCAAACGTGCACGGCGCAGACGGGACCAGTGCGGTGTTGAGCACATACCCATTCCAAGCACGTTCTTGCAAACCCCCCCCCCCCCCCCCCCAAAAAAAAAAAAAAAAAAGGATTTTTTTTTTTTGCTCAACTTCATCAAAAAATACTGCAGTGTTTGTTCCAAAATTTTAAAATTTAAAAAACCCAATTTTTTTCCGGAAGAAGATGGGTGGCCATTTACCAAAAGGCACAAGGTTTTGTCCCTGCATGGTACCCGCTTCATTAGTGACTTGGCTGCCACCGTAAGCGCCTGGCAGAGAAAACGGACTCGATATGACGAAGAGCCGCGTCTACGACCGATCGGGCTTTGGCCTGTTATATTACCAGTAGGCACACCACTTCGCTCTGACACACAGCGTTCACGATTGCAGTCGTAGGTTTGTCTTCCTAGTTTTTTTGAATGTCAGCATCCCGAGACGTGGTCTTGAACACGAGTCCCTTGAATACGAGTACAACCCTGTTGTCACGTCCACGATGATGCAAATAATTGACTACAGTTCTTGAGTCTGCCACGAAAGCGGGTTTCGGAAAACCTAATGAACCCTTAACCAGGACCGACCCCCTCTTTCGTGAGGAAAATTGCAAGCATGCCTTTTTCTGCCGCGCCCTTGCCCCAGATTGCCCCAAAGCTTGCTTATTTGCCAACTTTGGACTCCCTTTCTCTCCTCTCACACCAATAAGACCGCGGGCACCTCACGTAGGCTTCGCGCGAGAGTTGTCGTCGACTAGTATTCGTTTCTGTTATCTGTTCTCGCCTCGATGCATCCCAACTCTCCGTTCTGATTGCCCGCTTGCAACGCGGCCCCGTCCCTGCAGAGCGGGACGCAGGGGGTTCGTACTAGAATCCACGCAGAGACACCAACGCTAGCAACGCACCACGGGACACCGTCCAATTGTTCACACTGCATTGTTGGGTACTAAAAGTTGGTAGTCGGCAGCGTGCTGCTCGCCAATGCCTCCAATCATTCGCTTTGCCTGGCGTAACTCCTGTTTTGGCTCTAGCTATCCTGAGGGAAACTTTCGGAGTGAACCAGCTACTAGATGGTTCGATGGGTCTTTTCGCCCCTATACCCAGCTTCGACGAGCGATTTGCACGTCAACACCGCAACGGACCTCCACCAGGTTTTCCCCCGGCTTCGTCCTGTCCAGGCATAGTTCGCCATCTTTCGGATCCCAACAAGTGTACTTAATTTCAAATCCCTTTCCAGTAAATCAGGATCGGGCTGTGCTGCGTCCTCAAGGATTGGCACATCTCCCTTTCAGTGCGGCATGCACCGTACCAATCAGGCAAGTTCTGCTAAGTGCGCACAAGGAAAATAAAGCGCCATGCTGCATTATTGGTGTCGACACGAGTTGTCCAGTGTTGACAATGCATTGTTCTGTAACAAAAGCACCCAAACCCAAGCACCCTCTAAACGCGTTAGGGGACTTCACAAGGTTTCACAACGGAGTGACACAACACCCGAAACGAGTCGCACTCTTTTACTTTTCTCAACCCCCCGCCATACCCAAGCCTCTACGGTCAACCGGAGACTTTAAAATACCGACCTTCTAATCCACAAATAACGCTAAAAGTTGGCTGGCAGCGTACTGCACCGCATGCCACTTACCAAAGCAGAGGCGAGTTCCACCAGCGCGCACAAACCAAAGAAAGCGCCACACCTTGCCAACAGTTCCCCAGCAGCAGAATAGGCAAGTCGATAGCACGCCTAGCGCCTGTTTCCGTGCGCAGAAGAACACAGGATGCACCCAGGACACTTCACACTCACGGAGAAGCGGGACAGCTTCCGCGAAGTTCCGTCCAGAGCTGTGTCCGACATAACCCGATCCATCTTGCATCCCTCTATGTCTTTCGAGCATGTGGTAGTGTCATAAGTACGAGCCCCACGACCTGGCGACGGCGGATGCGTTTCTGAAGGACCCGCTCCTCGTCACGCGGGGGTACGCCTGGCGCCGGTCGCTGTGCAGGAAGGCGCAGCCGAACGCGGGCCACACCGCGATCACCGAGATGCTCGGCATGTTCCCGCAGGCGACGCTGATCACGCGGGGGCAAAGCAGCTGCTAGAGCTGCACGGGACTTTGCTGACGAATCGTTGCTTCGTATGCGGGAAGTCATGCCCGGCACCGAACGTGACCGACGTACAACGTAAACAAACAACAACAACAAGGTAAACAAAAATAGGAAGATCCGGGGCAGAGCATGTCCGCAGTGGACGAAGCCATCATGAAGCAGCTCGAGGCGATCGTGCCTGTGCTGAAGAGCGCGAAGCATGTCGTTTTCATGACGGGCGCCGGGATCAGCGCGGAGTCGAACATTCCGACGTTCCGCGATGCGCAGGATGCCAACGCGCTTTGGTCTAAGTACGAGCCCCACGACCTGGCGACGGCAGACGCGTTTCTGAAGGACCCGCTCCTCGTCACGCGGTGGTACGCCTGGCGCCGGTCGCTGTGCACGAAGGCGCAGCCGAACGCGGGCCACTTCGCGATCACCGAGATGCTCGGCATGTTCCCGCGGGCGACGCTGATCACGCAGAACGTCGACGGGCTGCACGCACGGGCGGGGGCCAAGCACCTGCTGGAGCTGCATGGGACTTTGCTGACGAACCGTTGCTTCGTCTGCGGGAAGTCGCGCCCTGCTCCGGACGTGACCGACGTTCAAACGATCCAAGAGGTTGAGAAATGCGACGAATGCCACACAGAGCGAAGCATGATGCGGCCGAACGTCGTTTGGTTCCAGGAGTCGCTGGATGACGCGACGCTGGCTGCCGCCTACTCAGCCGCTGAGGAGTGCGACGTGTTCTTCTCGATCGGAACGTCGAGCGTCGTGTACCCAGCGGCGGACCTCGCGTTTCGCGCCCTTCAAAACGGGAAGCCCGTCGTCGAAGTCAACCCGAGCCGCACGCCGCTGACAACTTCGGCGACCCACTTCCTCCAGGGCCCTTCTGGCGTGATCCTCAAGAGCCTGGTCGACCTTCTCAAGCTGTCGTCTTGAGAGATAGAATCGGGGTTCTCGGCACCCATCTCGAATGTATGGAAGAGGAACGGTCTTGTCTTTTGCATACGCTGCGGCGAGACGTGGGGACTCTCTTCGCTTCAAGCAACGCTTTGCGGCCTTGCATTGTCGCAGGGCGACGAGATACCCCCCCCCAGGACTGAAACAAGAAGTTTCGAGTTGAATGTCAGAGAATGTGCAAGTTTCCGTAACGCCCACATTCAAGAGTGTTGTGTACTCAGCGGCGGACCTCGCGTTTCGCGCCCTTCAAAACGGGAAGCCCGTCGTCGCAGTCAACCCGAGCCGCACGCCGCTGACACCTTCGGCGACCCACTTCCTCCAGGGCCCTTCTGGCGTGATCCTCAAGAGCCTGGTCGACCTTCTCAAGCTGTCACACCCTTTGCTGTATGGAGAAGGAACGGTCTTGTCTTCTGCATTTTCATTGGCACATGACCGTCCATGTTGCGTTCCTTCCATGTTTTTCGAGCATGCGGTAGTGTCCTTGATACTCATTCTAATGGCGAGATGGGATCTTGCACATTCTTCGTGCTAGGCACAACAGCGAATGACCAGGCGGCACGACAAGAGCACCCTTCGAGGAGGACAGAGCTCAAGAGCAGCATACTGGCGACTCAAATCGATTCCAGCCCACGGGGCAAGGCACAAACGCAATCAAATTGCTTATTTACCTCCACTTCCTTATTTTGGCCTTGCATTGCTAGCAATGCGTGCTTGCGACGCACTCGTCGCAAAGCAAACGAAGGCTTCCTGCAACACGCACGGCGTTTTTGGTTAGTGTCGTCTGCCTAGCCCCGAGACCGACTAACCTTCTTCGCAAGCAGAGCTTCTTCAGCTCCCTCTCCTCGACGTTCTTCGCCTCCGAATTCCCCACCGTTCGCATGTTCCTCGTTCACCTTCTTTTGTGACGCTGCACAGCGCGTATCATATTACATATTGACTGTGTAATGCCATCGGCTTTGGGATTGGAGACCGACCACCTTCACAAAAAGGCGCCATACGCAGCCGGCCGATAGGGGGGGGGGGGCGCGCCCAGTGCCGCTGCTGAGGTGTAGATTTTCCCGTGCGGAACATGCCTTTTTTTTTTTTGTGTTAACAATGCATTGTTGGTACTAAAATTAGTAGTTGACAGCGTACTAAAAGCCACTCGCCAAATCAGGTGAAAAGCCGCTAGTGCGCACAAGCCAACGGAAGCGCCGTACTATTTTTTTCAGAGTTAAAGTTCGCTTGAAATTCCGGGGGTTAAGGGTCTCCGTGTGACCGTTTTTCGTGTATTTCAGCGTTCCGAAGAAGAGTGCACGCCATGACTTCTGGCTTCACTTGGAGCTTCAGCGGCGCCTTCAATGCCCTCGTCGCGCAGTGTGAAGTAGCGCTGATAACGGACATCAGATGCCCTTCGGGATCTCATCCCACCACAAAACTACGGAGACACCTCATAAGGCCGTATTGTGGGCGCTCGAAAAGGAATGCTCTTCACCTCCACAGCAAGGGATGATGCACACGGCGCCTTCAACGACCTCGTTAAGCGTGTGCAAAGTAGGCAACGAACATCGAATGCCTTGCAGAATCTCCTGGTACATACGGCAGCCATGTTCCCGGCTCAACGCGAGTTCCCCTCTTGCGGGTTGCCCTACAATGTATCGTCAAAGCCGTAACGACGTAAGTAGCGTACCTTGGTAGTTGATCAGAATTCCTAAACCGAAAGTGAAAGAAAACAGGTAAAAACAAGTGGAACCCGATCAACCGGCACACACAAACCAAACGAAGCGCCTGTCTTTCTTGGAAGAGCCAAAACGGAAACAGTCACCCAATCAAGGCGGACGCCCGTCAACTATTCAACCGGCAGGAAATTGCAGGCAAGCGAGTGGGAGTGGGGGAGTGAAAATTGCGTAATCCAGAGGGGGGGTCGCCCCCTCGCCACAAGGTGCCCGAAGCACCATGTCGTATTACATAGGCCCCCGTGATGGCGACACACTGATGCCTCCCGCGAAAAGGCCGGAGAACGAGCCGGTGTGCCGTCTTTTTTTCTGCCGTTGAAAATCGAACACCTAAGAAGATTAACACGATCCTGACGAGAACCAACACTTGTACAAGGATGTTTCCCCGTCGCTAACCCGAGAAAACACCGTTTTTTACCAACAAGAAGCAAGAAGTTCCATGTCAGACACACGAGAATCTGTGTCTGGTCTATTTGCGTTTGTTTTTGCATCATCAGTTTTGCATTACGCTACAGCGAGAACGAAGGAGTGAACGGGTGCGTAAGATAGTATTATCGAGTTAACAACGCTTTGTTGGTACAAACCAGTTAGTGGTCGACAGCGTACTGCGTGAAACGTAGCAAGTGTACACAAACAAGGGAACGCCACACTTGGTGTCATCCAACAGGCCCGTACCCGCGTCTTACAGAAGTTATTTCCGTTTTGTTGTTACCTACCAGGGAAAGCCTGCTACATGGGAGCCAAGCTTCACGTGTTCGGCGGTACTGCAGAGCCACGGGCCTATGGGTCAAGTGGCTACCGCTTTCCAAACTAAAGCATCAAGGCGTGGCGCACCTTGGGGCTTGGCGCTTGCGCTGCACACAAGCTCGTTGAGACGGTCAGCCACAGGGCAGAGCGGACGGGGTTGTAGCACTATGCTGTCTCCGACTCAAGCTTTGCAAGCTATGGTTGATCGTCACGTTCCTGTACCCGGAGCGGCCTTTTTCTTCTCTCTCTCCTCCCTCTCTCTCTCTTCTTCTGTTACCTACCCGTCCTCCTGTATTTGCAATGCCAACGCTAATCATTTTCTTTGTCGTATATAAACCTGCTCTGGCCTCCGCCGAAACGAGCGAGCGCATGCCTGCCTCCATGGCACCTGCGCTTTGCTGATTTCGTGCTATATATCGCGCCCCCGTGTCGTTCCTACTCTGGTCTGAAAGGACACCCAGCCTCAGCCGACGACTTCGAACAGCTTTTTAAAAAAGTAGAAACGTCAGACCACCACCTTACCCAATCCCAAGCACCCCCCCCCCCCCCTAAATGCGTTAGGGGACACACCAATATTTCACAACGGAGTGGCACATCACCCTTACGAACTTACCATCCTTCATTATTTGCAATCCTACCCCAAGCTCCCGTTCGACCCGAATCCTTAACGGTCAACCGGAGGCTTTTACACGCCGACCTTCTGACAAATAGCGCTCCGAAACAGTCTGCTTAGACTCCGACTTCTTTCTCCATCCTGCGTTCGCCGCGGCGGAAGTCCACCAACTACAACAGATCCACGAAGGCTTGAAGAGCCTCCTCATCGGGCATGCCTGCTGCTGCGTCCGCGTCGTGAACAAGATTTCAACGCGGAAAACGAGGTATGTTGTCGTTTTTTTTTTGTGTCTAACAAATGCAATTTGTCAAGAACAAAAACAGATCGATGGCAGCGTCCTCACTCCCGTTAGATGAACAAAACAGGTTTGAAGGAAGTGCGCACAAACAAATGTCAAATGTTACTTCTCCGGGTCTCCGTGGCCTTTGCGTGTGTCTTTTAGTACAGTAAAAAAATTGTGCATATTCATTCATTCAGTTTTATGGGGCAGTTCATGGCGTGCCTGCTTTTGCCTGCAAGGCGTCTCGCAGCCTGTTGAGTGGTATTGAAGAGAGGTTTCGGGCTCTTTGCTGCGGCTCGGTGCCATATTATAATGACCGTGTATTAGTCTCACTCGCAGCCAAAGTACTGTGAGTGACGTGTGCAAGTGACAACAGAGGTAGCCTGTATTACCCAACAGACAGAGATTGCCCGTGACAAAAGAGGTAGCACTTACTACCCAACAGACGGAGATTGCCCGTGACAAAAGAGGTAGCCTTGACTACCCAACAGACGGAGATCACTCTTCACCCACACCACGCGGGTGGCCCTGACTCTACCCCCTCGGGTGACACCACTGACCTCGTTTCTACCCATCCTGCTGACTATCTCACCCTTTTCAACTTCCCGTAAAACCAGACCAGACCACAACGCCCCCCTGCCCCCTGGCAGATCGCCGCGGCAACCCGGCATCTCCCGCCTGCACTTATTCATGCGACTTGCCGACGGGCAGTCTTCGGCGGGTGGCCCCCGCCATTTTTTTTTTTTTTTTTTTTTTTTTTTTATTAGTCGTAAAAGACACTAGTCTTAGAAGATTAATATTAACCAAAGCCTCTCGCTCCTCACACAACCGCTCACGCTCTTGCTTACCCACTATCCCGCCCTCTAGGTTTCCGTGTCCTGAGGCGCCGCGTTGGAAATGTGGCAAACACACGAAGATCATTAACAGTTGGTTCGTTTTCTACTTACCCTTTTACGCAGCGGCACTGAGACTGGAGCTAGTTGCAGCACGAGCGCACACCAAGGAGGAGAATATTATACACACCCTCACTACGTTTTTTACCCCCCCCGCTCTTCAAACCCAAGAAACATTCCCCCCCCCCCCCGCCCCCCCAAACCAGACTCACACCGCAGTCCTGTCTGCAGACACTCAGGTTCCGCGCTGATGATGGTCCGCCTTATGTGTCCGTGGCTTAAAGGACCGAAACACGGCGCAGACGGGACCAGTGCGGTGTTGAGCACATACCCATTCCAAGCACGTTCTTGCAATCCCCCCATTCCAGTAGGGTACTTCGCGTAACGCGACTTGCTGCCCTCAGCACGCAGGATTACTTCCTCGCACTCTTTTTCCTTTTGGTACTTCAACCATTGGTGCTGCACACGGCAACCCCATGTCCACTGTGCTCTGCGGAGTTTACTTCGCAGATTGCCACCGTAAAAAGAAGACAAGTCAGTGCTGCCTAGCGAGTCGCAGTCACAATCAGGGCGAGTGCCCTGAGTTTTTTAACTGATTGCTCAGACACGGTTGTAGGGGCCTTCTCCCCGTGACGGATTCGCCTGTGCTCTAGTAGCACGGGTGGTCCTGGCTGTGACGAGCTACGAACAGCCGCCTGACAAACCAGACTCACACCGCAGTCCTGTCTGCAGACACTCAGGTTCCGCGCTGATGATGGTCCGCCTTATGTGTCCGTGGCTTAAAGGACCGAAACACGGCGCAGACGGGACCAGTGCGGTGTTGAGCACATACCCATTCCAAGCACGTTCTTGCAATCCCCCCCCCCCCCCCCACCCCCCCCCCCCCGAGCTACGAACAGCCGCCTGACGAACCAGACTCACACCGCAGTCCTGTCTGCAGACACTCAGGTTCCACGCTGATGATGGTCCGCCTTATGTGTCCGTGGCTTAAAGGACCGAAACACGGCGCAGACGGGACCAGTGCGGTGTTGAGCACATACCACGTTCTTGCAATCCCCCCCCAGGCATCTTGTTAAGAACCATCCATCCATCCATCAGCCGGCTGACCCCCCCCCCCCCCCCCAGGCATGCATAAAAATAAGAATCGGCCTTCTGGGGGGGCGTTACCCGTTACCCGTTACCCGTCCTTATTTTTATCCGACTGTGGCTGAGGTGGGCTGCTCCTGAGGCCCAGCATGGTGGGTGCGTTGCTGCGGCCCAGCGCGCCGAGTGGACTGCGCGTGGACTGCGCCGGGGCCCGGCGTGCGTGAGGCCCAGTACGTCGGGTGGACTGTGCCTGAGGCCCGGCATACTGGGTGGGCTATTGCTGAGGTGGACTGCCGAAGCCCAGCACGCTGGGTGGACTGTGGCTGAAGTGGACTGGGCTTGAGGCCAGCGCGCCTGAGGCCCAAACGCTAAAACAAGAAGAACGCTGAGACCAAAAAGAATGCTCAAGACTCACGAAAGATGACACTAGGTGGAATGCCGAAGCCCAGCACGCTGGGTGGACTGTGGCTGAAGTGGACTGGGCTTGAGGCCAGCGCGCCTGAGGTGCAGCATGCTGGTGGACTGCGGCTGAGGCCCAAACTGGACCAAAAAGAATGCTCAAGACTCACGAAAGACATACAAAACAAAATGAGTACTGCAAAAACGCAGCCAGCAAAGTACTCGGAGTTCTGATCGGACTCGATACGAAAGGGAGGGGCGAAAGAGACGGGGGGGGGAGGGGCTGAAGTTGGCAATAAAGCACAAGCGACGGCACCAAAGAATCAGCAACACGTGCCGAAGATGGTTGAACTCTCAAAGAGCCGGATGGAGGAGGTGCTTTCAAAACCTCGGGACTGTACAAAGGGCGAAGGGGCACGGAAATGGTGCTGCTCGTAGCGAACCCCGAGGGCTGGTACTCAAAAAAACACTGGTAAGAGCTCGGTGTCAGCCTCAAGAAAAAAACGAGATGACCCTGAAGAACGATGAGGATCCTATTTTCGGCGCGCTCTTTTTCTGACATTCTTTGGGCTGTCTTCTGTTTCCTCGCTTTCTTCATCTTCTTCAAGGTCCTCGTTTTCAGACTCCTCTTCATCTTCTTCGCACTCTTCATCTTCTTCATCTTCCTCGCACTCCTCATCTTCCTCGCTGTCTTCTTCGTCCTCGTATTCGCGCAGGAGGCACTGACTTCGAAGGCCCTCTTCAATTACCTGTAACCGAGTGGGCTTTGGTCCTAGCCTCTTGCGGCCACCTCCTGGGGCTCTCCTCTTTCGATCACCAAAGAAAGAGCGCACTCCAGTCTGAACAAACTCGCGGCATGTAGCGGGGCTTGGTCCTAGTTCATGCACAAACAGCTCAGCCTCAAGAAGTGTGATACGAAGCTTTGTGCGAGACAGTCCAAGCCGCTGCCGTACCGCTGCAAAGTGAGATTCAATAGAACAGCACGACACACTGCCAAGTAGAGCTATTCCCTCAAGCACATCAGCAAGAAAAACGTTGTGCTCTATGTCCGTCTCGCGAAGACTGCATGTCACGCAGCGCAAGCTGGAGCCACTGCTCATCCCTGCCGCAAGGGCCTTGGCACTGCACCAGGCCTGTTTGAGGTCGATCCCTTCAGCACCCAGTCGTGAAAGGATTGGCCCCTGCAGTTCCTGAAGCTCATTGTTGCCGTACGCAGCAATCTCGGCAGTGCTCATGTTGCTTAGATCGAAGTAGAAAAACTTCAAGATCTTCAGAATAGCCCGTTGGTCATCGTTGAACTGCAACATGGTGTCAAAAGCTTCCTGCACAAGCTTATGGAGAGACTGCAAACCCGATGGTGCCTCGATTTGCAGGAGCACCTCTGTTGCAGAGCGTAGCTCGGCTTCAATGTGGACGATCACTTTCCAAATGTGCGATCCACAGCTTGTTCATACGCTGCACTCGAGAAAAGGTATTTTTCCACTTTGGAAGCCACCGGATGACGTGCCCCTGCTTTGGGCGAAGAACAGAAGCAGTGCGAGGCTGACCAGGGACAGCAGCGCTTATCGACGGGTTTTCTGCAGCAAACTCCTCTATGTCCCGGCATAGCAGTGATGAAGCTGCGTAAAACGAATCGATCGCTGCCACCATCGCAGCAATGGACTTGAACACCTTGGCTTCAGTGATAACCTTCAAGCACGTTTGGAGGTAATGCGCAAAATCCCACGTCTTGAACAGCCGGGCCCCTTTGTGCGCATCAGCAACAAGTCTCCCAAACAACCCGTTGTTTGCTCCTGTTAGGGCGCTTGCCCCGTCAGTCACTATACCGAGCAGTTGGTTCTGTGCAACCCCAACTTTGCGCAGAGCCGCGCACACCAGGCGATGGATGCATTCACCGTCCTCACGATCGCCACGCGGAATGGCAACCAACCCTACGAACACCTCAGTGTACTTCGAAAGCTCGTAGAATCGAATACGTACTTCGATCACTTGTTTTTTTGTAAGGGAAAGCGTAGCACCGTCAGTGCTGATCACGAAGAAAGAAACTGGAGCCAGACGCACATGCAACTGGAATCGAAGAATTCGTGCCCAAAGGTAGGTCATTTGTTTGATGTGCTCTTCGTTCCTGTACTGCGGATGCATGGCGATCCCCCGACTTACATCTGCGTCAAGCTGCCTCAGGCTTTGGGAGATCGAGAGTTTGTTGTGAAGGCTGACGTAGAAATTGACGTGCATCGACTCGAGGGTTGCGTCCTGCACATCGGCCTCTGCAATTTTGACTTGCTTCACAGCTTCGTTGGTACCGACCTTCAGCGCACCACTGTCGCCAGTCTCTGCAATTTCGTCCTCGTCGTCTTCCTCCTCATCCGTTTCCTCGTGCACGACACTCAGTGTCGGAAACGAGGGGCAGCAGTTGAACACCACACCCAGTACGGCAGCAGCAGAGACCACAGCACAGACCGTACGCATGCGCCTTAGAGCTGTTTTGTGGTACTCCCGTCCGAGGTGCTTGCTCTTCGCTGTTCGAAGCGGTGCTCCCCGAGAATTCACGGACCCCTTTAAAAACGCTTCGTTTTTTGGAGTAGAGCTCAGCACGCCAAGGCCGTGCGCGTCACGACAAACGATGCAGCCGATACCTTCCGGCGTCGAGAAAAAGACCTCTGCAAACTCGTCTGCAGGAGGTGCTGCCGGCTTCACAGGAGGATCTGGGGTTTCTGTCAGCTCCTGAGCACATCCGGTCCATATGCCGGGGGTTAGGCATGTACATAATGTGACATCGCGTGTTCATAGTGTGGGTGACCCGGGATCCGGAGATACCCCCGTTACCCGTTACCCGTTACCCGTGGCCTTATTTTTATGCATGCCCCCAGGGGGGGTCAATCTACTGTTTAAAAGTGTCCCAATGGACCATTTTTCAACCTTCAAATATAACGACAAAGCCGGCTCCGAAAACTGGATTTTCGGGTGCAAAACACCAACTCTGCACGAAATACCGCTGGATGTGCACCCAACGGGCGTTGGATGGTTGCTGAACAAGGGTGTCAAAAATGCTGTCCAAAGTCGTGCCACCCTTTTACCCCAGGCTACTTCAACCGCCAAAATTCACTTTACTGGGAGACCAGGAGGCCCTCATCTGCGGTGGAAAACACCAGCAAAAACGCTATTTTTCTACGCCAGACTTCTTCGGGGGAGGGGAGACTGAGTTTAACGATCAAAGAGAGCATCACCGTGCTGCAGCCGTAAGTCAACGCTGATGCCTTTGTACGGCAAGGCACTTGCAGCCCCGTCGCGGGATTGACCAGCTCCGTGCGTTGCATTTTCAAAAGAAGCCCCTCAGGTAGACGTAAGGTCTAGTTTGTGCCACCTTGGCAGATGTGAAGGGGTGAATGCTGCTTCCGAATCGTTGCAAAAACATTCGTGTCGTCCTCATAGGCGGCACGCATTACCGGAGAAGAGCTGCTCAGACCAATGTTCGTGCAGTTCTGGGACACGCTTTGTGGAAAGTGAGGTAAGGAAAACGGCTTCGACATTTTTGCACGCACGACAAGCACAGACGGTAGCCCCGTTGTCCCCGCTTTCCCTGGATCCGAGCCTGTCCTTCCCTCCCACACGTAGGAGTATCGTGTCCTTCAGCACTCTGCTGAAGATAAACTCGAGCCTTCAGCACAAGCTGTTTTGCCATTATATGGGCGTCTCCGCGACCAATGAACCCCCTTTCTTCTTGTATTGGTGAGGCATGGTGCGCGAGACAAGCGTTTTTTTTCTGCTTTTTTGCTGCCTGTGTGGTGGCTTTGAGCTGCATTACCACCCACCTTTGGCAATTTTGCGGGGGTAAAAGGGTGGCACGACTTTGGACAGCAATTTTGAATTCGCGTTTTAAACTCGTTTTAGGGCTCTACACTCGATTTGAAGCTCGAAAACCCTGTGGAAGTGACGATGTGGGGTGCTCTACAGGGGGCCAGGTCCCTAGGAGGCCCTAGTATGATGAACTTTGAAAAATGCCCAATTGGGACACAGATTGACCTCCCCTACCCCCCCCCCCCCCCCCCAGGCTATTTTCTCTGTGGAGGGGGGAGACGCTACCTGTCACACTCTAAGGTGGTCACCACGGTGGGCGGTCAGAAAAAAAAATTTTTTTTTTGCCCCAAATACCCCAAATACCACACTTTGGAAAATTTTTGTGGGCCCACTTTTGGCAGGGAATTTTGACCATTTCACCATAGAGAATTTGACCACCCAGCCTCCAAGGCAACTGCACTGTAGAGGGGGGGAGGGGTCTGGTTTATCCGGCCATCCGGCCAAAGTGGCTGATCCTTAACAAGAGCGCTGCTTTCCATACGTTGCTTACAATTGGACAACGACCCCCCGCATTGCCGCGGCTGCCCGTCATCTCCCGCCATACGTCTTATGTACATTTTCGATACTTATAAAAAGAAGAATCGCCGTCGTCATCTCCCGCCAGCTCATTATCATGTCGCGGATGGACGTTTTTTCATACTTAGAACCCACTCGATCCCCCACCCCTGGCAGACTGCCGCAACTCTTCGTCACACATTTTTGCTGCATATCAAACTACTTCAACTCTCTCACTCTCACCCTTACCCCACCCCTGGCAGACTGCCGCAACTCTTCGTCACACATTTTTGCTGCATATCAAACTACTTCAACTCTCTCACTCTCACCCTTACCCCACCCCTGGCAGATCACCGCGGCTGCTTGTCATCTCCCGCCAGCACATTATCATGTGCGACTTGCGGACGGGCACGATCAGCCGCGTCATGCAGTCACCGGACGTGCAACGGGTGGTGTACGCTGAGGAAGGCGGCGTCCTGCGGTTCATGCTCGTGAACGCGAACCCCGCAGACCTCAGCCTGGTGTGGGAGCCGCTGGTGGTCCGCCACGAGTACAACCTGGGGTACCCGCAGAGCCCGTGGCACCCCGTCGGCGTCATCAACGACGTCCGCGGCTGCTATACGGACGACCTGCTGCCCATCGAGCGGGCCCGGTCCTTCGCCGAGCAGTGGGCGCGCGGCCAGTTCAGCAAGAAGCGATACCTCCGCTCCCGGAAGCAGGCTGCGCTCGGGATCAAGCCCCGCGGGTACGAGTACAAACACCACCTCTGCACAAATATGGTACATATAAAAAGGGTTCTCGAGATACGCTGCCAGCGATGCTCAACGGCTTTACACGCACACACACCTAGCAAGTGGAATCCTTACGTTTCTGAGCAAACCCCTCATATCCACTCGCCAAAAGCGAGGTTGGAGGGGTAAGCAAAACCTGACAAACGCAGGCCCCACCGTTTGCCCCCTTTTTGTACTCCCCCTTCGAGGGAGTTCCGCTGAGAAGAGTTCAGCCAAGAACGGGGCCACATGCGTTCTATCGACGTTCCAGGAATAGCGAAGAAACAGAAGTGATTCCAACACCACGCGAGTGGTCCTGACAATACCACCAGCTACGTTTTTATCCATACTTTATCTCTCTCACCCTTTTCACATCACAGCCCTGACATTACCCCCTCAGGTGACGACACTACCGAGCTACGTTCTTATCCAATACTTTAAGTCTCGCACGCTCACCCTTTTCAATTTCACAATGTCCCCGGCAGATCGCCGCGGCTTCTCGTCATCTCCCGCCAGCACATTATCATGTGCGACTTGCGGACGGGCACGATCAGCCGCGTCATGCAGTCACCGGACGTGCAACGGGTGGTGTACGCTGAGGAAGGCGGCGTCCTGCGGTTCATGCTCGTGAACGCGAACCCCGCAGACCTCAGCCTGGTGTGGGAGCCGCTGGTGGTCCGCCACGAGTACAACCTGGGGTGCCCGCAGAGCCCGTGGCACCCCGTCGGCGTCATCAACGACGTCCGCGGCTGCTACACGGACGACCTGCTGCCCATCGAGCGTGCCCGGTCCTTCGCCGAGCAGTGGGCGCGCGGCCAGTTCAGCAAGAAGCGGTACCTCCGCCCCCGGAAGCAGGCTGCGCTCGGGATCAGGCCCCGCGGGTACAAGTACAACCCGGGAGCCCCGATCCACATAAAGCCGGTGTTCTACCCCCCGCCAAGCGTGCGCGCTGCCGACTTGCCCGTCGCGTGCACTTTCACGCGCGCGTCGCCCGACGCGACGTGGGGGATGGACTTCGAGGGGTTGACGCTGGTCCGGGTTTCAAACGACGACCCGCAGCTCAAAAAAGTCGAAGGGCTCGCGGTGCACTCCTGCAACGGGGTGCCCGTGGAGTGCGTCGTGGAGCTGATCAAGGCGCTGCACGGGAGGACGACGGCCGAGGTTGTGATGGGGCTGGCGGACAGCATTTTGGTCAAGAGATCGTCGCCGACAGAACCGATCGGGATCTCGTTCGAGGACGCAGCGGACGGGGTGGGGCTGGTCCTCAAGTCCGTGACGGAGGGCACCGCAGCGTACAGGGCCGGCGCGACCGACTTCGTCGGACACCGCATCGCCGCGGTCAACGACCAGCCCGTCGAGACCCAGCCGCAGCTCCTGCAGCTCGCGGCCGCCAACCGGCTGCGGATTGTGTTCGCCCCGGCCGCGGGGGCCGTCGGGCAGCAGCAGCAGCAGCAGCAGCAGCAGCCGCCGTCCGCCCCGAACGCTCTCGAGCAAGGGTTCCGCGGCGACGCGGCGGGGCCCGTGCCATACGTGCGGCCGCCGCCGTCGTTTCCCCCGAGCTCGGCCGGGTCGAACGTCGACACCCCGCTGCAGATGAAGCCGTCCCTCGGCGTCAGCGAGCGGGCGGGGAACGATGCCCGCGCGGCCAGCAACGGGTGGCCGATCCGTGACCACCCGCCGCCTCCGCCCTCGGAAGGCCCGTACGTGCTCGAGCCCGCGAACGGGAAGGACGCGCGCAACGGGCTGCCGGTCTCCCGGCTGTCGTCGGCGCGGCTGGACAGCCGTCACCCGTCCGGAAAAGCGCTGTCGACCGGCAGCGAGAGCGTCGTCGTTGAAGCGCCGGTGGCTGGCGCGTCGCAGCCGCCGGCGAGCGCGCACCCCGCCGACGGCAACCCGCTACCTCACACCCACACCCGGCAGAAGCCGGCGGCGGGGACGACGGTGCTGCGGAAAAAGCATGCGACCGAGGCCTTAGGGATAGACCTGCAGAACTTCTGCTTGGTGGGCGTTGAGCCGGGGTCGGCGGCCGCGGCGTCCGGGTTCGACCGGCACGTCGGGCAGAAGCTGACGCATGCAGACGGAGTGCCGGTGCGCACTATCGAGGAGCTTAACAGCGTCATCAAAGGCTTGACCAGCATCCCGATGACCTTCGCCGCCCGCGGCCAGGTCGTCGAGGCGCGGGCGGTCTCGCGTGAGGCGTCGGTGGAGCGCGGGTTCGTCGACGAGGACCGGCGGTTCCGCCGGGAAACCAGCGTCGTGGCCGACTCCGTCAGCGACCGGCGCAGCGCGTTCGACGGCGGCCGGCAGCCAAGGGCGGCGGCTGGGGGGGTGATGTCGTCAGGCGGGGTGAGTGCGCCGAGCGAGGACCGGTTTAGCGACCAGTGCTCGCTGCCGGTGACGGAGGACGTCATCGACGAAGGTTTTGGGGGCACCGTCAACTCGACGCGAGCGTCGAAACCGGGGTATATCGAGGTGTCCCGCACGCAGAGCCGGGCGAGCAAAACGAGCCGAAAGAGCAACACCATCCCGCGGGCCTCGAATTCTTCTCGAGCCACCCCGGGCGTGGATAGCTCGTATAACGCGGTCATGAGTGCGGTGGTGCAGCTCGTTGACAGGCAGACCCGGACGGAGGGTCTCCTGTGTGACCTGCTGGGCACCTTGCGCGAGCAGACGTCCGCAAACCGCACCGTCTCTTACGACCAAGCCACCCCGTTGCCCGCGTCGAACACGCACCCGGCGGAGGTGAGCCCGTTGCTTGTCAACGGGCAGCGGGGGCTGTCGCCGCTGCCTTCTCCGCTGCTGCAGGCAGAGGATGGGGAAGGCGGGAACTTCTTGTACGACCCGCCGGTGTTCTCGCCGATGGCCTCGGCGCACCTGCACGAGCCGGGCGCGGCGCGCGGGCGGGGACACGCCGTCAACGGGCTGCGCACGGTGTCCGACCGGCAGTTCGACAGGCCGCACCCGCACTTCGCGACCTCCAGTCCTGGGTCCTTCCCGCGGCACGGCCGCGGGACGGGCCTCGCCGGCATCCGCTCGTCTCCGGAGTACCTGTCTCCCGCGCCGCCGCCGGGTGCGGGTGACTACTTTGCCGGGGCAAACAGGTCCCCGTCCGCCATGCGCACGGCTTCCCCGTTCAGCCGCGTTGAAATCGACGTGGCCAGCGGCAGAGTGCTTCTCACGTAGCACGGCCTTCGATGCTAGCATCCAACGTGCATGTTCTACCGAAGCATCCACCCCTTACGGACGGTGTCCGACCGGCAGTTCGGCTGCACGCCACTTCGCGACCACCAGCCCCGGGTCCTTCCCGCGGCACGGCCGCGGGACGGGCCTCGCCGGCATCCGCTCGTCTCCGGAGTACCTGTCTCCCGCGCCGCCGCCGGCGCGGGAGCGACTACGTTGCCAGTATGCGCACGTCATCCCCGTTCAGCCGCGTTGAAATCGGCGTGGCACAGGCAAAGTGCTCCTCACGTACGCCCCTTCGATCTTTCGATGCTGGCATCCAGCTTGCATGCGAGGCCGAATTCTGCCGAAGCATCCACCCTTACGGGCGGAGGAGAGGAGGTTTTCCGGGGTGCCGAATGTCTTCTGCAAAGCCACTTTCTCTTATTCGCTTGTGCCGGACTGTCAGCCGCACAGTAGGCCAACTGTGTGGCATTAACCAATGCCGATCACTTTCTCGTTTTCTCGCTGTCCTTTTCCCGGATCCTTGGCCCCTTATCGATACGAATTGGCTTTCGTATTATGTTTCCAAACACCCTTTCTTTCGGTACAAGGAAGGAATCAGTATTTTTAAAACGGCGACGACGAAGCACGCGTGGCCATTATCCGCATCGTAGACCTTTCCCCGCTGTCCCATCCCCCGCGATTACTCAGACACGGTAGCGAGGGCCCTCTCCGCAGAGTGGTAGCAGTGAGTTCTGTTGAGTACATGAAGTCGTAACTTGATGGTCCTGGCTGTGGTGAGCCATGAGCAGCCGGACAAATCAGAGTTACACCGCTGCCCACTCAGGGCCGCCTCCGTGGCTTAACCACATACGGACGAACTACGCCATATGGCGTAGTTATTTCATTAATGCAAGACGCCACGGGTGCCCGTCCTGGGTCACTTCCATGTGTATTCATTCAGCGTCGAGGTGCGCATTTGAAAGTTCTGCGACGAAATCTTTCAAATGCGCCCCTCGGTTCCCATTTTTTACCTACGAAACCCCCTTTTGAGTAGGACCCAAGGTTTGCCTTGAAAAGTCCATTTTCCCAAAATTAACACCCACCGTCCGTATGTGGTTAAAGGTCCGAAACATAGAGCAGATAGGACCGGAGCGGTGTTGCGCACATATGCACCACTCCAAGGACGCTCTTATACCCGGTTACGCAGTTGGGTCGGACGAGTGCGGGGTTTCCTGTCGATCCCTGCACGAACACTGTCCTACCTCCTCTGGACCAGCGCACAGGCTTCAGCACCTCGTAGAAGGACAGCCGCACCGTGACTCGTCTCTCCCATCTTTCTCTCAAGGTGGGCGAGCCTTTAACCGTTTTCCAGCCACCGAACGGACTGCCATTTTCGCACTTCTTCCCCGTCGGAGTACTCGCAGTTGTACGGAAGAGAGTATTTCGGAACAACGGTTGCACATAAACGGAAGAAAGCGACTGCAGGAACCCCCTCCCGAGGCAGTGTCCTGCCCAAGAAGAAGAAGAAGAAGAAGAAGAAAGAAAAAGGCCAGGAACGTGACGTAGGCCCGTGGCTCTGCAGTACCGCCGAACACGTGAAGCTTGGCTCCCATGTAGCAGGCTTTCCCTGGTAGGTAACAACAAAACGGAAATAACTTCTGTAGGACGCGGGTACGGGCCTGTTGGATGACACCGCCGTGTAGCGTCCTGCCCAAACATCAAACTAAGATCTTTTCCCCTCACGCAAAAAATGCACTGCTTCTACTTTATCCGTATCTTATATAATCGTCTCAGTTGATGCTGACCGTCCGTTGCTACGATAGTATAATCGTCATTGCTCAGTTGATGCTGTTCGTCCGTTGCTTTGTTTATCAGTGCGAACCCCCAACTTTGGAAATGTTCTTGAAGCTCCGTAACGTAGTTCACAACCGGTTCTCAACCGTGTGTTTTCCTTTTCTTGCCCGCCTATTTTTTGAGTCCATATTATTATGTACTGCCGCTGCTTTGAGGATACGTGGGCCTGCCAGAGCTCTGGATGCCAAGACCGGTCCTAGCAGCGTGTCCGTTGTGAAGAGTACACCTTTCTCGGGGCGAACACAGGGATGCCGCTAGGGTCGAGTTTCCGGCTTTTTCCAAAAGCAAAACCTACTTGGGCTAATACCGGATTTTTTCTGCACATCCCTTCTGTAGCCCCTAGGCTAGAGGGTGCTATGTGGGCGGGTGGGTACTCTACGTGGTCTACATCCTCATCAAGAGCATCAGGAGGTGGGTGAGTACCCGCATCTCAGAGTGAATATCCATCCCTCCCGATGCATGGTATCTACGTCACACAGACATAGTACTACGTGGTGGTGTTCCCGTGCACAGAGCGTTGCTTAGGGTATTCGAAGGCCTTCCAAACACAGTAATGCGACACATTTACACCTACCGAGTAGAGCGGGATTCGCGGGGGAAGACCCGCGAAAGAGCTGGCTGATCCCGGAAAATGGGAATAGAGCTAATAGAGCTCAGACAAGGAATCCTGGCTAGCCCCGGGCGAAAGAACACAAAAAATACAGAAACTGTGAATCTGAATCCCCGAAACGAATCCCTGGAACTTCCAACAAGAGAGAGCCAAGACGATGCGACCCTCCACTTTCTTGATGGCCACTGCCGCGTGCCGGGATTGCGCGTCCGCAATCTGTTACGGCCAACGCGTGTGGCGGCCGCTGTCCCTTGTTAGGAGTGCTCGGCGCCGCAATCAGTCACAATCAACCCATTTTGACAGCCCACTACCACATGTACACTCTTTCTTCTACCGAGCCGGATTAAGGGACGCCACCTCCTATGACTAGACCAATCGCTAGCCATGACAGCGTCGTTTGTTGGAGTGAGAATTCCTCGTTCAAAACAGAAACAGTCTGAACCGCTGCTGATGGGCCGAGTCACGAATACGACCAGTCACTCTCGTCTTTGGCTGGAGAATCCTAGAGTGAAGTTTTGTGGTACTAAGTCAGAAGACCTGTCACAGACTCTCTTCTCAAGCAAATAGTCACTCTAAAACCAGCGTCTTAGGACAGACTTTTTCTTTTTTGAAAAAGCACTCGCTTTATCACCACTTACTCGAGGCGGTTGCCAGTTTCAATAAAGTCTCGAAGAAGGAAACGCTATACCCCACACGAAACCCAGGCAAATCCGGGTTTAGTGCCGGGCGTAGGCGTTCAACCAAAAATACTCACTTGTCTGCCCTCTTACCTGTATATAATGCTGGGGAGTTTGTATGAGTCGGAATTGTGTATATATGACGTGTCGAAATGCAAGTCATAGTCCACCACGGCCACCGCGGCAGGTCCAACGCTATCTCCTAGAGCTGCGTAAGTAGTGCCTGGAGCTGCCTTCGACGATACGAATGAGTGCAAGCGCCGGAAACACACGACTCGGTGCGTACGACGAGGGTCTACCGCAGACCGCCGCCACAGATTCATTGCATTCCAACCTCAGACTCTCACGGTGCACGGCTGACTGTCAGGAGGGGACGTTCTGGTCCCTCTTGTGGTGTTGTGGCCGAGGTGGCGCACCTCCCCGGTGGCGCCACGTAAGCAATCCAACGCCAAACCAAGAACATGCAACTACTGTGTACTACCACAACATGTATGTATGTATGCATGCCACATACAGCTACTATGGATACGTAGCAGCACTAGCTAGCAGCACGGTGTGGATGCACAGGACATCACCAGCTATCATGAGCCGGTCCGTCCCTATCTCTTGAAACTGCATCGAAGTGCCTGCCGCTGTTTATCACGGTGAATCACGGTCCACCACGGTCTATCAGGTCCATCCCTAGTCCCTAGAGCTGCATCGAATTGCCCGGTGCTGTATTCTTCGGTCTATCACAGAGGGGATGGACCGGCTCATATCAGTAGCTAGTACCACCTCGTAGCTACGGCCAACTCGGTGCACATTTCGAAGCCCCCCTCACCCGGCAGTTCCGACAGAATCCCGAGCAACCGGCCATCTTTGCCACACCCGTCCCATTCAATCGCAAGCGTCGGGAGACCGATTTAGTTGTTTTGACACCTTCAACAAAGAAGTTCGACAACGAAACACATGTAAACGATCGCAACAAAACTTACGCATTTCTTTCCAAAACCACACCCCCCGGGTCTTTCTTTTTTGGTTGCCCCGACATTGCATTGTAAAGGCTAAAAACGTAGTCACGCGGTGTGGACCGGCTTCAGTTGATACGACAGCGAATCATGAAACGCCTTCCGCGCCTTTGAAAACGTGCCCAAGAAAGCCTGCAACCGGCCGCTGCTTGTTTGCGCTGTTGCCTTTTTTGCACGTCCCACTTGCAACGAGGTTTCACATGATACAACGCATGTGATCACGCGGAAATACAGTTAAAGCCCCGTGAAGATGATCACATGTTAGGTACACATGTTATCAACAAAGCATGTGCAACCGCTTGTAGTTTTTATTACCAAGGTGGATTGTGTACCTTTGTTCCCTTTGCCTTTTGGTCTTTTCGCTCTCTTTTTCTTTTTTTTTTCAGTAGCCGTGTGACACTGCCGGAAGAGTCTGACCACGAGACAAAAAAGCCTCCTTTCCCTTTTCCCTTTTCTATTTTACACTCTCTTCGAAGAAGACTTGATGCTAGCATCAAACATGCATGAGAGGCAGTGTCCTGCCTAAACATTAAACTAACTTTTTCCCTTCGTCGACGGCAGCCAAATCGCGGAGAAGCGACGGAGCAAGGCGCAGTGCACAGCCTCCTCCCGGCTGGCCGCGAGGTGCCGGCAGTCGTCGTCCGCCAAACGAACCGCGAAGCAGCAAGCGTTCGAAGGTCACCCGAGACTCTAAAACACCGGTCTCTCAAGCGAACTTTAGCTCTAAAAAAGAAGGCACTCTAAGAAAAGGAAATTGGAAACGTTACGAGCACACCAGAGTGGGAGGGTCGCTCTGTGCGTGTGTGTACGTGTGTGTGGAAGGGGCGTGGGGCAATGGGGAAGAAAGTGGGAAGATGCTGACGTCGCGGGATGTCGAGAATCTCGTGCGGAAGAAGCGGGACGGTACGTTGCGGCAGCTGGCGAAGGCGGGCAACGGAACCGAGGGGGAACGGGGTGGCTGCGCAGGAGAACGAAGCGCCGCGTCTGAGGCGGCCGTGAGAGAGGACGAGTGGCGTTACGAGACGCGCATTAATGGCAGGTTCGAGGTCGTGACAGGCGACGGCAGCGTGCTGCCGTGCGTCGACGGCAGCCAAATCGCGGAGAAGCGACGGAGCAAGGCGCTGTCCACAGCCTCCTCCCGGCTGGCCGCGAGGCGCCGGCAGTCGTCGTCCGCCAAGCGAACCGCGAAGCAGCAAGCGTGGAACCGGTTTGCCGACGCGGTTCACCAGTGCCGGCAGCGGCAGAAGAAGAGAAGGGGCACCTGGACGGCATCCTCCGGGCACCAGCCGCAGATGGTGCGGCTGGCGACCCGGGCGGAGGTGAATTCGGTCGCGTGCATTGCGAACGCGCGGAAATGCGGGTGCGCCGTGTGCAAAAACCAGCGCGCCCGCGGCTTCGGCCGCAGGGAAGCCATCCAGCAGCGGGCTCAGCTTCTCTTCTACGGCGCGCTGTTTGCGGTCCTCGCGGCGGCGAAGATCAAGCGCGCGGTGGCCGTGTTCCGCCTGTGCCCCCTGCGCCGCCGCCTCCTTCCGAACCACGCCGGGAAGTCCAGACCCAGGCAGCCCGCCGCCGATGGCATCCCTTGTTCGTCCACCCCTTCCACCACGCACATGCCGTCTGCGCCTTCATTCCGGCCCAAGCAACCAGCACCCGATGGCATTCCATGTTCTTCCACCGCAAACATGCCCCCCGCGCCACAATCCCGACCCAAGCAGTCGACAGCTGATTGCATCCAGCGACCTTCCACCACATCCATGCTCCCCGCACCACAATGCCGACTCCAACAGTCAGCAGCTGGTTGTCTCCAGCGGCCTTCTACCACATCCACGCCTCCCGCACCAGAATGCCGACCCAAACAGCCGACAGCTGATTGCATCCAGCGTCCTTCCACCACATCCACCCCACCCGCGCTACAGTGCCGACCCAAGCAGTCAACAGCTGAAGGCATCCAGCGTCCTTCCACCACATCCACGCCCGCCGCGCCAACAGTCCAAACCAAGCAATCAGCCGCCGATTGCACAGCGTGTCCTTCCACCGCGCGCGCGCCCCCCGCGCCGGCCCCCGCAGCGAAGGGAAGAGGCCCGTGCGGCTGGAACACCGCCGTAAAGAAGGCGTCGCGCGAGCTGAGGCACCGCGTCGCCGACTCGAGCCTCAAGGTGCTCGCCGTCGCGTCGCAGCCGCACCGCCGGCCGGACAACCCGTACCGGGCCTTCGCGCGGCCGTTGGCGGCCGGCTGCATCGCCGGCGGGCCGCCCGCCCCGCGCGCCTTCGCGCCGCTGCTCGCCCCCGGGGGGCGTCCGGGTGATCGCAGCTCGGGCGCCGGGCAGGGTGGCTATGGAGGCGGGACCAGCTTGGGGGGGGAGCTGGCCATCCGGGCCGGGGTGGCTGTCTCGGTGGGGTGTCGCTCGCAGCCTGAGGAACACGCGGTGCATGCTCCGCAGCTCCTGCAGAGCTCGGGCGGTTCTGACTGCTTCCCGACGCCTGGATTTGCTGAAACTTCCCTTCTTCTACCGCTTGGCACGGAAGGATTGCTTCCGGCACCGGGACTTGATGATGGTCGCCTTGTGTCGTGTGACTCGGAGGGCCTTGTCCAGCGGTCATCCTCCGGTGGAAATGCGGTGTCGTCACGTAGTGCGCAACCTGCTGGCCTCGGCGTAGACCAGTCGAGTCTGTCTCTGGCGCAATGGGGAATTCCGCGGACGACGGATACGCTGGCTGTGCACGAGGCGCCGGAGCCGCAAGTGTCCCCGTTGGTGCGGTCGATCGCCGCCGCGTGGGCGACGGTTTCGGCGTCGCGGAGCACGCTCGCAGCGAACTTGAAGAACAGGCTGCGCTGGCTGCTGGCCGACGTCCGCGCGAACCCGGCCGGGCTCCCGCCGTCCGTCGCGGATCTCGACGTGGCCGGAAGGCGCACGTTCGGCGCCGTGCACTTCATCGAGCCGCCCCCAAGCAACGCGATACCCCGCCCTCCCCCTCCCTGCCGGCAACCGGAAGAGATCGACGACGGCGAGACCGACAGACACGCGTCCCAGAGCTGGCACCTGATCACCCCCGGTGCGGGATGGGAGGCACAGGTCGCCGACGGTGTCGGCTGGGGCCCGGGCTTACTGTGGTCGGGCATCGGGGACCCAGCAGAGCTGCTTTGGCGGCCGGCGTTCGAGAGCCAAAGGGAAGGTGGAGACAGCGGCAGTGCAATGCGGCTAGGTCGGCCGAACAACCATTCGATGCCGCCGCCGCCAAATGGCAGGTACTTAGTGTTGGACGGGATCTCCGTGCTCGAGAGCGAGCAGTGCAGCAGCTACCAACGCCCCCGCACTGCGTCTACCGAGCCTGTGTCGCAGCTTGAGCTGCCGACCGGCAGCTCGTCGCATCGCGACGGTCCTGAGAATGGATGGCGGTGCACACCACACATCTCCGCGGCCACTCTTCCCCCGGGCGGTGGGCACAACTTGCCGCCAGATGTCCTCCCCCCTTCCGATACGATGGGTACGCCATACGTCTCCACCACCAAGCTGCGCGCCAAGGCGACAGCCCCCCTAGGCGACGCACTGCGGTCCGGCTGCCAATACTCACCTAACATATCCGCTGCTACTCTTCTCCCAGGGGCCAAGCACAACTTGTCGGCAGGTGGCCTTGCCTCTTCTGGTGTGTTGATCTTCAGCTCCAATTATCGCACCAAGCTCACCGTTGCCCAAGGCGACGCACCTCGGTCCGATTGGCGATGCTCGCCGAACATCTCGTCTGCTACGCTTCTCTCAGGAGCCAAGCCCGACTTGTCGCCAGATGACCATGCCTCTTCCGGGTTTATGGGCACACCATACGCCTCCAGCTCCAAGCTTCGCGCCAAGGTCACGGCCCCCCAAGGCGACGCACCCCTTCCCGATTCGCTCAGGGCACCTCACGCCTCCAACGCTGCGCTATCCCTCTCTTCGCAAGGAGACGATTCTCTTTCCGATTCCCGCGGTGCCGGGCTCAAAGCAGCGACAACGTCCCACCGGAGTTCTGCGAGCCGGAAGGCCGCGCGCCCGGCACCCTTGCAGCCGGAGGCGTTTCCAAGCTGTTCTTCCTTGCGGCAGCAGCCGGGGGGCCTGCACGAGACGCTGCCGTCGTCCGTGTCTCTGTTGCGGGAACTCCGGGAAGGGAGCGGTGACGGCGAGCCGTGCCCGCCCAGCGGCAGCGCCGAGTCCTGGCAGCGGCCGGTGATGGAGTATACCATCCACGACGTGGCGGCAAGCCTCGCGGGCCGGTCTGGGGGGACGTGCCACGGGTTGAATATGCGGGAAAGCCGATCCGCCAGAGTCGCGCGCCCGCCGAGTGTCAATCCGGCGCCCGCATCCCGGCAGAAGGACAGATCCCCCCACCGAAGAGCCGCGCCCCCCCACGGGGCTGGGGTGATGGCCCCACCTGCGTCGAGCCCGCCACGAGGCAGGCGGGACCACGCCGCCGCGCCGCTGCTCCTGCCCGTGGTGCTGCCGCTGTCCCCACAGCCGCCGGCGCGGGCCCCGCGCCAGGCTGCCGCCGGCCACGAGGGGGCGGCGCGCGGCAGACCGGCCGCCCGCAGGCTCCGGCCGGCGTCGCCCGCGCCCGAGGACTCGAGAACCGAGCCCCGGACGTCCCCGCTGCTTGATTGGCCGGGTGTGATATACCCGGCCACGCTGGCTCGGCCGGCGACTTCGGAGTCGGATTCAAGCAGCTGGCGCGAAACTCAGTCCCGGAGCCCCGGGTCGCCTCCGCTTGTCCATACCGAACACGGGCCCCAGCCGCCGCTTGCCCATACCCAACACGGGCCCCAGCCGCCGCTTGCCCATACCCAACACGGGCCCCAGCCGCCGCTTGCCCATACCCAACACGGGCCCCAGCCGCCGCTTGCCCATACCCAACACGGGCCCCAGCCGCTGCTTGCCCGTACCGAGCACGGACCCCAGCCGCTTGCCCATACCGAACCTGGGCCTCAGCCGCTGCCCGCAGGAACCGGATCCGGGGGCAAATATCCCATGCCGCCGCCGGGGGGCCCGGCGCCAGCCGGCAGGCCTTTGGCGCCGTCTCCCCCCTCCGCCGACGTGGCCTCCGGCGGGCCGCGACCCCAGCTGGACCTGGACGACGCGCCCGCGTCGCAAGCTATCGACTTTGGCAGTGTGTCGGTGAACGTGCAGGCTGTGAGCGTTTCGCCGTGTTCCTCGTTCTCCCTCGGCACCAGCACCAAGGCGCCACTGCCTTTGTGCAAAATGGACGATGCGCCGCCGCCTAGCGCGTTTTTGCCGTGAGGCTGCCTCGACAACCAAAACGCCAAAGTGAAGGACATCGACAACTATTGACACCCGACAAAAGTCAATATCCAGCACCTGGACAGTACCCTCAGCAGCGTCAATATCCGCCACCCGGACAGTACCCGCAGCAAGGTCAATACCCAGCAACCGGACAGTACCCGCAGCAACAGCTGGACAAGCTGTTGGTTGCGAGGACACAGCAACCGCAGGCGATGGAAGATGCGAAGCATTGTTCGACGCCTCGCTGAGCCTTCCTTTGCCCCGCCCAGCCCACGATGCTCTGCGCTTCGGTAAGCCACCCGATTGCGGCTGCGGCTGAAGGTATGGCGCGTCAGGAACCGTTTCAGCTTCCCCCCATTGACGCCACCAACCGCCGCCTTTTGGGCGATGCGGTGCTGGCGAGGGCAATGCCGAAGGCGGAAACGTCTTCGCATCTCAGGGGTACAACGGCGCCGGCCTGATGACACCTGGGCCGGTTTCGCCAAACGCGTACGGGACACCATCTCGGTGACGCCATGACGTAAGCAGAAGGATATCGTGCTGCCAACTTCTAGCTTCAACGCGCACGCATCAACGTGCAGGCTGTCTGCGCTTCGCCGTGCTCCTCAGAACCAGCGCCCCAAGTCGCCTCCGCGGTTGTGCAAAATGGACATGTTCGCTGCGACAACCAAGATCTGCACTTATCCACGGTCTATCGAGGCGCACACCAACGACTTCGCAGCATGGACCACGCACTCCTTCAACGTGGTCCCCACTCTCGCTCGACGCACGCAACCGGCGCGAAGGTTATACGCTTAGTCTCACACCTCTAGCCTCGTTGACGAGTCTCTTGTTTCGTTGTATTGACCACCCCGTCCGAGTCACACCATCCGCAGGTTCAGGGGCGAAATCCTACCAAGTTGGACAGTGTTTTTCTGGCACGTACAAACAAACACCGTGCCTGTTCTTTTTTGTCGTATCAGATTGAAGCTCTTCGAAGATTAATACTACCGATGAGAGCTGCCACTTGTACAAGGTTTTTACCCCGTTGCTAACGCGAGAAAAAACACCGTGTATTCGATGTCATCGCTTCGTCGTTTCTACGATCGGAGCTGGCTAAGGCATTCCGAAGAGGTGTTTGCTCCCGCCATTTACCCGTGCTTGACCTGATCTTTCGGCGTGTTTATATCAGAGCAGAGCCCAGATGGCCACCCCCTGTGGCTTTCAAGTAACTAACCAGTACGCGCAGCAGACTTGCTCTGGTAGAATGATAGGTTGATTAGAGTGCAGAGAAGTTAGGCGTCGGTAACGTCATGGACATTTGATTGATTGATTCGTATTACAACTGCACCTGAGTATTCGACGTGCCCAGGTGTTTGTTTTCGCTGGAAAACAAGAATGCAGAATACCCCAGTCGTTAGCCCCAGCATACTCTAGAAGTTGTACCAGCCAACATTGACCAGGTCCCCTCCTCACCCTCCCATCCCTCCACCCACCCTCCGCCAACAACAGAAAAGCAGGATTGCAATCCAGCAAAAAGGGAGCCAGTAAGAAGAAACTCGGACCCCCCTCCCCCCAGAGTTCAAGCAAAGAAAAGAGAAAAAGGTGCTCGTCCTATCCCGGGAGGGGGGGAGGGGGGGAGGACAGACGCCGGGCGAACCAACACGACCCGAGCAAAGCGGGTTGCGCCGACACCTCACGGTGCGTCAGTAAAAAAGACGAAAGGCGCATTTCTCGGCAAGCCCCAGCCCTACTAGGCGACAGCGAGAGCTGGGGGCTTTGACGTCTGAGTGCACTCGGGGGCTTCGATCGGTTGTGCCGGTGGAGTCCTTCTGCCCGTACAGGCAGCCGCACCATGGCGATGCACGCCAGAATGGCGGCGCCAGTGTGCGATTGCAGTTGCTGCATAGACCATGTGTGTCGCAGTCCGTTGTACTGCGTGGGCAAGCTTGAGTACATGGTGGTCGTGTGCGGGATTGCGGTCGCAACCGTGTTTTTCGGGTTCCTTTGCTACTTGTACCAGCACAAGCTGGCGTGCTTCCGGCCGAGCACCCCCAAACCTCCATTCAGCTGGGCGACCGAGCAGCAGCAGCAGCAGCAGCAGCAGAAGGTAGCGATGTCCCACAACAACGACAAACCGCCGCTGCCCGGCAAGCCGCCCCTGGCCCAAGGTTTCCCGTACCCTTGGACCCACTTCGACGTCGAGGCGTCGTGCGCCACCACCATCCCCGTCGGCTTCGACCCGAACCGCAAGCGCTCGACCTTCACCACGGTCACCACCATCACATCCGACACCGACAACTCCTCGTGCGCGGGCGATTGCGACCCTTCGAGGGCCGAATGAAGCGAAAAAAAGAAGGAAAAAAAAAAAAAAAAAAAAAAAAAAGACAGAAAACGGGCGATCAAGCACGAGCCAACCGACAGAGCGTCAGAATCGGCAGCAAGGCTGAAGTTCCATCTGCAAAAGGGAGTAAACTGAACGAAGAACAGGTATTCTCCAAAAGAAAAGAGGTGAGAATACCAACACTGGTTCTTAAAAAAAAAGGGTCCACAAAAGAACAACAACAGTAAGCAAGCAAAAAACATCCAGAACGACGTTAATCGTCGGCTGCACAACAAAAAGAAAGAGAAAAATAAAAACGGAAAAGAAAGAAAGAGAAAATAAATCGTCCCGTACTGCTGTCCAGTGTGCCGGCCCGACGGGCTGACAAATGCAGCTCACCCACACCCCATCTCGCCTCAACCCGGCTGACAGCGCAGCCGGCTTCAACGAACCAGATGAAAGCAAACCCAAGCAAGAAAAGCGAGCGCGAAAGAAAAAGTAGAAGGGAAGGCCCACAACCACCCAAAGACGAAAACCGCAGATTCCTCCACAGAACCGAACATTCCCGCGCATGTTTCAAAGACGCCCCCCTCGGTACACGTGTTTACCATGCAGGGTCAAAACCTTGTGTCTTTTTAAAACGCTCCCGCGGGGCCGATGGCCTCCAAAAAAGAAAAGGCGTCGTTGAGCACGTGTCTCCAAAAAAAAAAGTTGGAAAAAAAAATTGCTCAACGTCATCAAAAATTACTGCAGAGTTTGTTCCAAAATTTTAAAATTCAAAAAACCCAATTTTTTTCCGGATTTTTTTTTTTTTTGCCATTTTCAAAAAGACACAAGGTTTTGACCCTGCATGTTACGTAGTCATTCCGGGCATTAGCTTCCTGTTACGGATTCCGTCCGAAGGCGGAATCTGGAGATCCAGCCCAGTGATATAAGAGGTGTTTTTCCCTATTCCAGGGGCACAAGAACGACGAAACCGCCAAAGAACGAGAGCACAGGGTGTCAAGCCGGCATCCCAATGCGGCACAGGCGCGCCGAAGAGTCGAGAACTTTAGCTGCCGAAGTTCACTGGCAGGACACAGATGGTAAATGTATGAGCGACAATAAAGAGAAAATCAAGAACGACCTAACCGACGAAGATCACTGTAAACCTTGCCATCCCGCCCCCTTGAGTCCAAACTCTGACCAAGCTTTGCACAAGACTCCCCCCGCCTCACATGCCAAGTGGAGACTTTAAAAAACACCGACTTTAGAAACAAGAAACAGTCTAAAATAGTGCGCTTTTTGCCCCCCTCCACAAGGAGGGAGCGCCCTTCTGGCGCGAGAACCACCGCGAACGGGGATCGAAAGTAAAAGAAGCTTTTAAGAGAACTTTTTTTTTTTGTGTTAACAATGCATTCAGGGTATTAGCGTGACCCTCAAAATCGTGTACAACCTGAAAATTATGTGAGGGATAGCCATTTTCTGGTGGGGAAGCTATGTTGGGCACTTTTTGTCTCGAAGAAATGTAAAAACAGGGGTTCGGCTAGAAGCTCTTCAGAAAAAGCGCAGTTTGCGCGGAAGAAAAGCCTCTGTTCGCTGTTGCACCGTGCCCATCCCGGTGCAGTGGGTTGGACCCCCGACCGACTGCACCGGGGCACCAGGGGCGCTTCACCGAGGACCCCCGTGTTTCAGATCGTGTCCTCCCCGTCTTGTATAAGAACGGGTTTGGCTTGTTATTGTTGACTCAGGCCCCGCGCAGCGGCAATTTTTTTTGGATACACTTGTGAGGGGGGGGGTAGTTTCTTGGCCCCGCGCAGCGGCAATTTTTTTTTGGATACACTTGTGAGGGGGGGGGTAGTTTCTTGGCCCCGCGCAGCGGCAATTTTTTTTTGGATACACTTGTGAGGGGGGGGGTAGTTTCTTGGCCCCGCGCAGCGGCAATTTTTTTTTGGATACACTTGTGAGAGGGGGGTAGTTTCTTGGCCCCGCGCAGCGGCAAATTTTTTTTGGATACACTTGTGAGGGGGGGGTAGTTTCTTGGCCCCGCGCAGCGGCAATTTTTTTTTGGATACACTTTTGAGAGGGGGGTAGTTTCTTGGCCCCGCGCAGCGGCAATTTTTTTTTGGATACACTTTTGAGAGGGGGGTAGTTTCTTGGCCCCGCGCAGCGGCAATTTTTTTTTGGGTATGTTTCTTGGTGACGTATTTATGACTGCCCTCCTGATGATGAGACTTTAGCTAGGCCCCACCAGCAGTTGGACCCAGTTTGACCCATACACCACGGGGCTGGCCCCCAGGGTTCCCGAAAAAAACGCATATTTCTTTTGGATTTTTCCGTTTTCCAAGGTGGGCTAGAGGATGTGACACCAGTTTCCTCCCAGATTTTTTTTTGTCAACAACAGCAGCTCGTGCTGGGATCCTTTTTTTTTTCAAAATGTGAGGATTTGCCTCACAATTGAAACTGACGCTAACCCTATGAATGCATTGTTGGTACTAAAAATTAGTAGTTGGCAGCGTACTACATGAAACTTACCAAAGCAGGTGAGTTCCGCTAGTGCACACAAAACAAAAGAAACCTCCATACTAATTTATTCACTCCAAACGGCCAAGCTCACCAGCCCTCCCTCTAGCCCCCGCGGTCACTTGGGGGCTTCAACAACGAACCGACCTGCTAGGAAAATGGCGCCTAAAGGGCCACACCGGCTCCTTGCTCAGATGGTTACCGAACCGTCTGCCGCGCATTCCTTCGCACAGAGGTTTCTCTGTTGCTGCCAGCTGTCATTGCGACCGACTTCGCTCTTTTTTTCTTTCTTGTACAAGCTGCGTCGTAGGAAATTCTTGAGGAGGCTGCCAGGCGCGAAATCTCAAAAGGAGGTCAATGTGCTGTAGCCCACACGAACACAGGTAAATCTGGGTTTAGTGGCGTAAGCGTTCAAAAAGATACCCCCTTTGTAGTTGTATTTCTTCTTCCCCAGCCCCTCGAGTATTATCGTTTAGCCACATGCAGCGTGTGAGGAAACTGAACCGCCCGAGGAGGACCTTCTGATCATGATCATTTGCCAATTTGCCATCTGAAACCCCCGTCCCGGATTTGGGTTCAGGGTAGTGCGGAATACGAAACCTCAAGTATCCCTTTCTTAAGAGTGCCAACACTACTCTTTCTGCACTTCACAATTAGCAGCTGCATATAAAAGGTGTCACGAGTTAAGCCGGCAGCCGCTGCTTTTCGGTTCCGAGTGCTTAACGGTTAGTGCATGCTGATCCGTGTGGTCCGTGTACTTAAACGTCCAGTGCTCAACGGCTTTATCACGTGGGCTGCCCTGAGATTACCCCCCTCAGGCGACAGCACTGGTTTTATCTTTAACCATACTACAACCTTCTTTCACATTTCTCCTACTCTCGCGGTCTACGCGTTCTTCTTCAAATAGTGCCGCGAATAGTCCGGAGCGGCCCTTGCAGAACAAGAGGTCTGCAGCCGGCTTGATGATCACCAACCACGAATTGCGACCAACAAGAAGGTTCCTGGCGGAAGGTCACCCGCGCCGCATGGACACGCTCTTGCTTGATGGAAGGGGGAACCAATGACGGTCGGTTCGGTTCCGCTTGCATGCACCCACCTTCTCTTTTTTTAGAGTGCAAGCACTTTTTTGTGCATTCTTGTGGGTTGCCGTTCAATGTACTGCGAAGGCCAAGAAGACGCAGGCAGCGTGTTTTTGTGAGTTCATGAGAGCTCCGATTCCGAAGAAGAAGCACGCAAAGCAAAAAATAAAAAAAAGCCAAAACGGTCAACCGGCACGCAAACAACACAAGCAACTCGGTAACTCCTTACGGACGAGGGGGAGGGGTCAATAAGCAAATGCAAGGCTTTGCGTAGCGGAACGGAGATAGCACCATTGGCGAGCCTTGGTGGTACGAGTTTTCAGGGAGAATGCTGATCGTTTCAGTCGTTTCTGACCCTTTCCGCACTGAGTCCAACCTTCTCGAGATCCCTTCAGCCTTTGAATAGCTGGGTAGCTACTTCTGCCAGTTCTCCCATGCAAACCTCTCGTGACCACGTCCATGACCATTTCGGCGTTTTCAATGTTCAGCGGCCATTCCGACATTCTTTTCCACTTGCGGTCTAGGGGGGTTGCCTACGTATCGTGAAGTCTAGAAGGCGTAGGCCAGCGCGTTTGGTGGTTGATCAGAATTCCTCAGGAGGGCAAAACCAAGAAGGAAGTCGATCAGCACAAACCAACACACCAAACGAAGCTCCTGTCTTTTACGAGAAGCTGGTGGCCATTTATTTTGATTTTTCCGGCGAACCTCCCATCAGCAAGCTAACATTCATTGTTCCATTCATGAGCGTCCTCAGCCCCCTGTGCGGGCAGGGGACATATCTTTGAATATACCAGCACGAGTTCACACTGCGCCTCCGTTGTGACTGACATTCTTTGATGAGAGGTGCTCATCTAGCCATGCGCCTTGCTCAGTAGTAGTACAGTAGGCAGGGTTTGAAAGCGGAACCAGCCCAACTTTGACCGGTTGGGGGTATGCAGGGGATGCCCAAAGGCAGTTTTTTCCTTCAGATTGTTCGCGTAGTGGGTCCGTCTGAAGTGACGAAGAAGGCAACTGATAAGGCTGCTATTCCTTAGTAACCTATAAGACACGACTACAAAACGTATCGATGCTTTGCTGCTGTGAATAGATGCATTACGAAACCTTTCCGAGGAGACTGATTTGGAGACATAACCCTTCTTGGGTCCGTAGTGTCGGCTTTGTCTGGAGTACGGCAGGCAAAACGTATCGATGCTTGCTGCTGTGAATACATGCATTACGAACCCTTTCCGAGGAGTCCTGATTTGGAGACATAACCCTCCTTGTGTCCGTAGTGTCGGCTTTGTCTGGAGTACAGCAGGGGGACGAGCCGTTGCTGTTGAGACGGCTCAAAACCACCAGCTTCGAAACAAGACAACCGGTCGAAAATGAAAACAAAGCGTCGTGTGCTGTCCCGCCGTCCGTAAGGAGTTAACACAAGCTGGCATCACGTGCCTGCTTCCCCAACCCACCGATCCGAATCATCCAGAGAGGATGACTGGTTTTCTTTGTTGAAAACGCGTGCGATTCGATTCCTTTCTTCCCGACGAAAGCAGCATCATGTACCGATCGTACAGATGGCAAGTGCATACATCTTATGACAAATGACAACATTGAGGGCAACGGTCAACGTGTGGCGTATCTTGGGCCATGGTGCTGAGCACGCGCCCGTAGCGGAGGTCATCTACAGGGCAGAACGAGGTTGCGGCCCCGTGCAGCTTGCGCATGTCGCGGTTGACCGTTATACAGTTATGCTGTTGTCCCGGGAGCGTTCTTCTTCTTGTATGGCGAAATACGTATCCAAAAATGCTTCCTTACGTAAATACCACCCCCCCTGACCTGCCAGGTTCATATCCGGCCAACACATGTTTTCCGGCCAAGCTTTTAGGGGGGGGCCATCGTTTTTAGAAATACGGGACGTAGTATCCAAAAATGCTCCCTTAGGTACTCTGCCGTGTGGCGTGTAGTCAAACGAAATTGTCATGAAGCAAATGCGCACTTGCCATCCGTTTTACGACGAGTCCGTGGCGAAGGTCTGCGCTCTCACCCGGCATTCTCCCGCCACCCTTTCCCTTCTCACAACGTCGAGCGCACCAACAGAAGCGAAACCAAACAATTAAACCAAAGCGAAAGGACGTATTTCTTTTGCCTCTCCCCCCACTTTGGATTGATCTGCTTCAAGAGCGAAACACGAGACGAAGAATGAGGTTCACACGACACCGCAAAGAAAAATAAAAGCAGAACAGAGGGCCCATCGCATGGGGGTCATTCCTTACTTATGGAGTCCGGCACTCCTTTCTTTTTCTCTCTATACTTCATGCTTCTTCGAAGAAGACTATTCTTGCTAGCATCAAACAAGCAGAAGAGGCAGTGTTCTACCTAAACATTGAACCAGGATTCTATCCCCCCGCAACCCAAGCAAAAGCCATAGCGAAAAGACGTATTTCTTTGTGTTTTCCTCCCCCGCCCCCAGTGAAATCGGGTCGATTTGGAATGGGTTGCCGCCTAAATGTGCACCTGGGGGTGGGGGCGGGGGTCACTGACCAGGAGGACCAGGTCTAGGTAGCAAACAGCGCGCCCGTGTATTGTGTGGTCGCTATGTTCAACGCGACAAACAGACTGAGAAGTGCAAATTGTACCGTACCGTTAGCCGGGGTTGGATGTTCGGTATTAGGAGCGTTCCACATCGGGCTGGGGAATTGAACTTTCCTTGTTTTCGCATTTTACGGCCATTTCTTGAGCTGAAACGAACATCCGGCCGACGTTTTCTGGATTTCCGGAGCGTTTTGAAGCCCCTGAGTGGTCGGTTTCCACTTTTAGGGATGTCAGTCCCGGGTCCCCCGCCGTCCCAGCACACCCGGCCACCAAAGCAACATTTTTCTTGCCTTTCCTTATTCCTCAAAACCAGCACCATTGCCAACGACCCCCCAGATGCTAGCATCAAACACACTGAGAGGCAAGATTGTGCCCGAACACGAAACTAAGATTTTCCACCCCAGATGCGTGTAGTGCCGCGACTTCTCTGCCCTTGTGTGTGCCACTCCGTGCTTTCGCTGATCACGCCAGCCATACCGTCGTTTGACGGTCTATGCGAGGCGGTCATCCACAGTGCACAAAAACCTCTGGACATGACTTGCCACCATAGGAAACGAGAGGGCGCTCAAAGTAAGTCGAGTAGTCGGCAACAGGCAAAGCCACACACACATACACACGCACACGTACTGCCACTACCGCAGATACGATACGCACACATGTATACGATACATCAAAGGAACCTTTACGACAATAGTCACCTGGAGACTGTAAAACTCCGGAACTCTAAGCGAACTTACACTCTAAGTAAGATACGCAGACCAATCTACGATACCATCAAGGAACCCATTCGACGGCGGTCACTCTGGAGACTCTAAACCCCCGGATCCTCAAGCGAACATTCAGTGTGAAAAAGGGAATGCGTTCTTGCTTCCGGACGCGCCGCGAAGCGACCCCGAATTGCTTGGAAAGGCATTTTGAGGTCGATTTCCCATCGTCTGCGAACAGCTGTTGTGTCTCCTCCTTCCCAACTCCCTCGAAGGAAAGGTTGGTGTCGGAGATACCCAGATCCCTGTGGTTCGACGATGATTCCAGAAGTGGTAGAGGTTGCAGGGGGGTTGCGTCACCTTTTCTTCCCGCAACAATACAAGTTGTCGACAACTAATGAGTATAACAGTAAAACAAAACTACGCGCTTTTTGTAGAAGCTTGATAGAAGTCGCACAGAGGCTTAGCGGATGACCTTATTAACCACTTACGACGGGGACACGTACTTATGTCGAAAACGCAAAACCGAACTGGAGGTCGGACACTGCGCCTCCAGGGTAAAGTGCACGCCAAAACGTATCAATGAGTCCATTTCTTAGTCATAAAACTCTCTGAGTTTGTCCCCCTTTAATCTTTCTGCACCCTGGGCACACCGCCTCCTCCGTCTGTATGGGTTGATACTCTTTCCGATATTTACCTCTTGGTCGTGCATCTTCGGGTCCGAGAGCATACGAGTCCCACAGACACGCCCTTCGCTAATGGACACCACCATTTAAAGGGATGGAAGCAACCGTATTGCTTTCCATTCGACTTTTATAAAAAAAGAGAAGAAAAAAAAAAAAAAAAAAAAAAAAAAAAAAAAAAAAAACACGCAAAAATACCCCGGACTCAAGCGAACATTCACTCTAAAAAAAGACAAAAAGTCAAAAAACCACACACGCAAAAATGAAGTCTGACACTTGCTGTCTTTAAGGGAAAAAAAGAAGCTGGGCCGGGTGCTCGCGACTCTCGACAATCGCAAGACCGGTGGCAATTGATAATTGCAGCCAGCTCCTATTTCTTTCTATCTGCCTCCTCCTCAATGCAGATGCTTTGAAAAACACACGCAGCACACCGGTCTACCAGGTGCGCTTTGATCTCTTGACTCTTTTTGGTCCCTGGTGAGCCGGTCCACCCGCTGCTGATAGACAGACTATGCTGTTCAGAATGCAAAGAATCTGTGGCTATAATCTGCATCGCCGGCGGCGCGGTTATCTCTTCGCACGTGACGTGTCGTGCTTTCGCCTCTTTAGCTCGTCTTGATCGTCAAGCCCAGGCGCGCGTTTGGTGCTTCGCTTCTCCTTCGATTGTGCATCGGTTGCGCGTCGGTAGTTGCTTCCTTACGGCGGCGCTTGGGCGATGACCGTGTCGTCTGCTGCGGCGTTGCCGAGGTTGATCGTCGCTTCTTCTCTTCGCTCTCGAGATTTGGGTTCGCTCTTCGTCCTCAGCTGCTTTCGGAAGCACCAGTAGTTTAGTACCACGTTGGCGCGCTTCGTTTGCTTCGGCGGAGGCGCTGCTGCCGCGGGGCTTATCAGCTCCGCGCACATCTTCACCGCGGGACCGTCGCCCGCCTTGTGATGGGTCTCACAACACCATGCAACCGTCTTGGCCCGGCGCCTACACCCGTCGCACTTTGCTTTCTGGTGCTGGGGACACACCCTCTCGCCTTTCATCTCGTCCTCTGGCACGTACCACGCGTCCCCCTCAACAGCTTTCTTTCTGCTGTCTTTCCGTCTCCCTCCGCTGCGTCGTCGTAGGCCGCCTATCTAGCTGCCGCTCTGCCCTGTACGTGGGAAAGAAGTCCATCCCCCACGCCTCGCCGGCGAACGCGTGCCTGCTCGTCCTCAACTGCATCCAGGACTTCCATCGTCTCCACGCCGCCGCGGAACATCGGTCTCAGCTCGTACCCAGTGAGGCATGGTGGTGCTCCCACTGTTCTCAATGAACCAATTTTCCACAGCCTCTTCCCCGGCAGGAGCGGTCCCATTGTTCGCTCGAGCGAGTGCCTCCCCCATCACCTTCAGCATCCACCTAGATAAGATAGACAGCAGCAGGCAACTTGATGCAGTCCCAATACATAGGGACGGACCGGCTCAGTCTGGACCCGAGAAGGAGCAATCAAAACGTAAGCTTAGTGCGCAGATCTTCGACCGATGTGGCCGTCACGTTTTTTTGTTTTGTTTTTTTTTTGGAACAACATACCACGCTGGACATGTCAGTACAAAAAGAAAGTTGGCAGCGTTGGAACCTGCCATGTAAAGATACAAAACAGGTCCTTCGCACACAGCGATCCTTCAAAACTGTGCCGAATTCCTCCAGCCCCAGGCAATTCTATGCAACTCCGAAAGACACGGATAAACCTGATAGACCGCGGTGTGCCGTTGTTCACCGTCAAACAGCGGTACGCAATTCGATGCGATGCCACGTGGTAGAGATAGACCACCTTCAAAACGATTGCGACGGTAGGATCCGGTGGTACTGGCCTGTTCTCAGGATCACGAACACACCACACGTTGCCGAGTACCGTTTCCTAAATGAGGGAGTGCCTCCCTGACGGGAAGGCATGCGACGTGTCCCTGCGGAGGACGAAATAACCTAAAATAATAAGAACGTTTCCAGAGCTGGGACTTTCGCTGATAAACGGTGCAACGGACGACGCACAAACCGGTCAGTGAAGATGAAACTGAGATAGAAGTCAAAACATTATGCCAGCACTAATCTTCCCACACGGTTGTCAATACACAAAACCAATTACATATAGAAGGTGTCGCGGAATAAGTCGGCCGCTGCTTAGCAGCCGCTGCTTAGTGCATGCTGATCCATGTGGTCCATGTACTTAAAAGTTCCCAGTGCTGAGCGGCTATATCACGTGGGCGGCCTACCTCAGGTGACACTGTTTTATCTTTAACCATACTTCAACATTCATTCTTGCTCTTCTAGCGTGCAGAGTATACATGATTCTGTGCGGAATGCATCAGAGTCACGCCGGGAGTTCATCAGGCTCGGTTTCCTTTGTCCTGTTAGTAGGACTACGCTGCTGGGTGGATGTACTGCTATTGGCTGCTGGTAGCATGCCGTAGAGCATCCCAGCCGCAGTTCACGTCGGTGGCGAAGTCGGCAACGAGCTGGCCACGAAAGGACCACACGCTGCTGCAGCAAAAACAGCGGCCCGAAGAGAGAGAGTTTGCCCGCCCCGATCCCTCACGAGCTCTGGGCACTCGCAGCTCCAAACGTCTTGCGCGGGCCAAGAACGTCGCTTTTCGCACCGGAAACAGCAGTGCAGGCTAAAAAGACGTAGGCAGCGTGTTTTGGTTGTTGATCAGAGTTCCCCACTTCCTTGGCACCCAGCAAGGGAAGCTCTTAAGTCCGCAACGCCCTGGGCGCAAGCGCTTAACGAAACCCGGAGACTTTAAAATACCGACCTTCTAATGCGGAAAAGAAAAATTGACCGAGTGTGGTAGTTATTGCTTCTCACTCCCCTCACCGCCCGTCGAAACGGCCCTTCGAGTTTTTCTTGGCCAATCCGCCTGCGGCAATGCATGCAGCGTCATTGTCATCGTTGGCACAGCTGGAGTTTAGCGTCGAAGCGCCCGACATTTCACGCCGATGTAGAGCCCCATCCGACCCCCCCCCCCCGGGCGTCATCTCCCCCACACGGTGAGGTCCAGCCTCAGAAGCTGGAGATAAAGAGGGTGTGCCCGAGTCACACCCGAAAAGCGGGTGTGACACCCGCGTTTTAACTCCAGCTTTAACTCCAGCTTCTGAGGCTGAACTTCACCGTGCAAGCAGCGTCGGGGAACACCCAATACGGGTTCCCGGCACACAAAGAACCACGCCCCCTTCCCTCTTCCTTCTTCTGCAACGAACAAGTAAAATAACCACAAAAACAGTCGAAATAAAAGCACATAAAGCTACGGTGTCATCCAAATGTCCAAAGGATAGGACTTTTGTAGGAGTTAGGTAGGCTTGTCGCAATTTCATCACCCGGATTCCAATAGAACTGGTCCCAGCAACCTGGGTCCAGTTGCTTGGTCGCCGGATCCGGTTGTTTCACCAAAAAGAACTGGGCCGACCACCTAGCCACGTACCTCCTTTTTTCTTCCCCCTCACCATTGTTTGACTCTCCAGCCTCAACGGTCGACCAGTGACGCCAAAATGCCGGCGCTTTAAGCTGTCAAAATGCCCTGCCATTGCCTGCGGCAGTTCCGTTGGCGACCGGCCGTGGCCGGGCCCGCGTTTAATGATCCAAGGCAATGGCCAAGAGAGAGAAATCGACGTATGAGGATCCTCAAATCAAGTTCGGGAAACGAAGAAAGAAGCCGAAAGAAAAAGAAAACGGCCGCTCCGGGTCCAGGAACGATATGGTCAACCACAGCTTGCAAAGCTTGAGTCGAAGGCAGCACAGTGCTACAACCCCGTCCGCTCTGCCCTGTGGCTGACCGTCTCGACGAGCTTGTGTTCAGCACAAGCGCCAAGCCCCAAGGCGCCACGCCTTGATGCTTTAGTTTGAGAAATCGGTAGCCACTTGACCCGTAGGCCCGTGGCTCTGCAGTACCGCCGAACACGTGAAGCTTGGCTCCCGTGTAGCAGGCTTTCCCCGGTACACTCGTGCTCGCATCAAGGGGAGGTGTCGCTGCTCACCTGCCAGATCCGACCGGGAACGAAGAAAACAAGAGAAACCGTCTAGAAAAAAATATATCACCAAGCAAAATGGTACGGGGAGTCATGATGCTTCACAAACGGTGCGTTGCTGACGTGCTTCTCGTACCCTTGACCATGGGTATCACGCGCTGCCGCTGCCGATCATGCGTTTGTACCGACATACTGCGAGCATTACCTAGCGTGCGGACCTAGCCCGCTCCATAGAATACAACACACACAAAGCAAACCAGCAGTTTTTTGCTTTTGTTCTTGTACAAGCACCCGCTTTGTAGGAAATACTCGAGGAGCCTGCCAGTTGCGAATTCTCAAAGGAGGGTAACCGTACTGCCCACTGACGAAGCCCAGGTGAATCTGGGTTTTATGGCGGGCGGAATCGTTCAACAAAATCTCCTTTAGCCCCCCGTGCAGCGCGGTACCTTCCGTCATTCTGTGGCGTGTCGCTGTGCGATACGATTGTGTACTTGGCAGCCGATCCCTCTTCTTTTGACAAGGGTTGGCTGACAGTGGTTACTCCATTGCTAATACATGTCCGAGTACCGTAATTGGAATAATGCTGAACTGGACTAAAGCTGGAGCGGATAAATGACAAACCGGGTAAAACCTGGGACACCCGAGGGGGTGTCCCAGGTAGTCACCTGCGTGATTGCACCAGTGATGGTCCTGCGGCCTCCTATGACAGCGGCATCTAGGGGTCGAGCTGAGTATTGAAACGTACGCAAAGTCGCAAACAAAACCCCGAAAAAAAATATATGCCGCCGGGGAAAACCTGGGACACCCAGCCCCATTTTTGGGGTCCCAGGTCTTACCCGGTTCAACATTAATCCAATTACGGTAACCCAACTCGATTCAACTCCGTGGCGAAAAGAGGATCCTAGACCTAGGTGACCTACCTTCCTGACCACCGCCTGGTCGACTCAAAGAATCACCCTGAGAGGGCCTCTTACGGCGAATTCTTTCGGCCTCGTGGTGTCAGAGGGGGGGTGAAGAAGACCCTGTTGCGTTTCGGGCTGCGTCGTCTGATGGCCAGTGCGCTGCGAGATTCAAGACCAGGCGACCAAGAGAAGGAGGGGGGACGTGGCTCAGAGACGCGGGCCCAAGTAGTCTTGACCCGGTGTGATGGGCCTCTCTTCGGAGGGGCTCACACACTCAAAGCTCACCTTATACGCAGCCAGCCAGTGCGTCCACCCTCTCATGCAAACGACAGATAAGCAGTTTCGCTGCTCGCCCACCATGCCCCTATTTCTCAAGTCCCGCGTCCAGAAGCGTCGCACGACGTTCCTCGCGAACACACGAGAATCATCGCTTGGCTTTCCGACGCTTCCTTTTTGCACCATTCTTTGCATCACGCAGCAGGGGAAAAAGAAGCGGAAAAAGAAATTGAAACCTTCACAGTGAACAGGCTTCACTCTAAAAAAAAAAAAACGATACTACCACACAAATCTTTTTTTACATAAGCGCCAGCTTGGAAGGAGATGATCGACAAAGCTGCCAGGCAAAGAAGGGTATCCCAAGTGCTGTAACTACCGAATCACGTGTTGAACGGACGTGTGGTCATGCGCTACACGACAAGACACACGAACACAACAGGTCAAGGTCCTGAGTGCGAAAACAACACACAGTGGTGCAAGAAGAACAAATTAGATTGCGTTCGTCCTGTATTTGCCCCTCTACCCCCTTCCATTCGGAGTCAAAGCAGCTACGTCGAGTATTCCCCCTCTCCTCTTCAATCTACAAAGATCCCATCCTGCCGCAACGGTCAACCGGAGACTTAAACAACCCGGCTTCTCTAAACACGGAACATCCGCAATAAGAGGAATTCGAAAGAAAAAAAGAACAGTTACCCCGCAAATCCAAGTCCAATTTTCTGCACCTTCTTATACCCCCTGCCCCCCCCCCCCCCCCCCCCCCCCCCCCCAGGCATCTTGTTAAGAACCATCCATCCATCCATCAGCCGGCTGACCCCCCCCCAGGGTGCGCACTAAGGGACGTTGCCCCCGTTGCACGTTGCACCCCCCTTTTTTGGGGGGGGGGGGTCGTTTTGGGGGCTGTTTTTGGGGTGTTTCCCAGACCCCCCGGTGCCGAGTGGGTACTCCGTTTCCTCCAGATGAATCCGTTCTCCTCGTTTTCGAAATCGAAACCCACTTTTGCGGAAAAAATGGTCAATCCCCACCAAAATGTTTTCCTGCACTTTTTTGGCAGGGAAATGTACTTAGCAACTTTTGAGCAAAGTCAGTTTCCCCGAAAACCAAGATTCCTGCAGTGCACTCAAAAATCAGCCAAAATCTGGAAAATTGGCCCAAAAAGTGAAAATTCGAGCAAATTTGGCCGATTTACCATGTGCTTTCCCCAAAATGCCAATACCCCCCAAAAGCTGTTTTTCAGGCAAATCCGCTGGGAAACGTACTTAGAGAGTTTCGAAACAACGGCACCAAGAAAACCACGAAAGGGCAGATTTTCCCGGTTTCAGCCTGTGTTTTGCACGTCAAATTTCAGGCCTCACAGACGAACCGAGGACGGAGTGGAAAGATCCATCGCGAAAGAGCGCGTTTAAGGGGGTCCCCGGAAAAAAGGGTGGGGGGTCCCCGGCCACCAGGTGCACCAAACAGGACCCCCCCCCCCTTCCAAATTTAGCAGACGTTGACATTGCCCGTTGCACCCCCCAATCCTTAGTGCGCCCCCTGCCCCCCCCCTCCCCCGCTCGCTGTGGAGGGGGGAGACGCTACCTGTCACACTCGAAGGTGGTCACCACGGTGGGCGGTCAGAAAAAAAAATTTTTTTTTTGCCCCAAATACCCCGAATACCACACTTTGGAAAATTTTTGTGGGCCCACTTTTGGCAGGGAATTTTGACCATTTCACCTTGGCAGAGAATTTGACCACCCAGCCTCCAAGGCAACTGCACTGTAGAGGAGGGGGGGGGGGTCTGGTTTATCCGGCCATCCGGCCAAAGTGGCTGATCCTTAACAAGAGCGCTGCCCCCCCCTCAAACCAAAGGATGATTGCTCTTTATTTTTTATTCTGGTCTTGTTTCTTCTAGAATCCGTTTCGTTGCTTCATATCCGGCCTCTTTCTCCGCTGTCTCCATGTGTACCCCCCCGCACCTATTTCATTTTCGCATCTTTGTGTACTGACGGGAACATTTCCGGAACAACGGTTGCACATGAAACAGAAACAGAAGTAGCAGAACGACCACACCCAATCCCAAACACCCTCTAAAGGCGTTAGGGGACTTCACAAGGTTTCACAACGGAGTGACACATCACCCGAAACGAGCTGCACCCTCTTACTTTTCTCCAACCCCCCTCCATACCCAAGCCTCTACGGTCAACCGGAGACTTTAAAATACCGACCTTCTAATCCACTAATAGCGCTAGAAACATTCCCTCATTCGACGAAGGTCACCCGAAGACTCTAAAATCCCGGATTCTCAAGCGAACTACAACTCTAAAAAAAACATCTTAACCTGCTTTACCTTGAAGGAACCTTTTACGACAATGGTCATCCGGAGACTGTAAAACCCCGGATCCCTAAGTGAACTTGCACTCTAAACAAGCCAGCGAAAAAGTCCCCTCCTCAGAGAGGTTTATACCCTGTAACCCTGTAACTTCGAAGAACACAAGAGGCTTTGCCTCTATCTGAAGTCATCCTTTTCATCTGGTCAGTTGATGCCGTTCTCCCCGTTTTTACTTCGTGTGTCAGTGCAAGTCCCAACTCCGGAAATGTTCTTCTTCGCACCACGCCTTCCTCCCTTTCCTACGCTGTTCCCTCCGTGTGCGAGAGAAGCCTTCTCTCTGCTGCTTGGATCATCGAACACGAACGTGCAACTAAGAAAGAGGTTCCCCTGGTTTCTGCGCAGCTTGCACACGATTGCACGCGCACACGCGCCCAAACCTGTAAGCAATGCATTACCCTACGCGCCGCTGTCATGTGCACACAGTTGTGCGCGTCAGGCTTCGCAGGGTAGACACCAACATAACGCGACACCAAGCGACCTTCTCTCTGCTCTTGGACCATCGAGCACGAATGTGTAACGAAGAAAGATGTTCCCACTGGCTTCTGCGCCTGCGGCGCACAGCGAACCAAAGTGCCAGCCACCATTGCGCACCTGCACACGCATGCATGCGCATGCGCGTTGTACGCACATCCTCACGGATGCACGTACGCAGACAATGTAGGACCACCGAGGGATTCATGGCGGAAGCGAACGCTTCTGGAAACGAACGAACGACACACCTCCCCCCGCACTCCTTTTTTTCTCCTTCTTCTTCCATAAACCGACGCCCGATTATTTGTTTCCCGTTCCCTCTCTTTTTTTTTTTTGTATAAGCAGCCCCTGCGTTGTAGGAAATACTGCAGGAGCCTGCCAGTTGCGAAATTCAAAGGAGGTAAATGTGCTGTAGCCCACACGAAACGCAGGTACATCTGGGTTTAGTGACGGGCGTCAGCGTTCAACGAAGACCCACTTTGTAGTTGTATTGTTTTCTCCCCCCTTTAGCCTCCTTCGAAGTAAGCACAAGGCAGCCCCTCGAGTATTTCTTTTGTGCCAACAAGGCTTCCGGTAAGCAGAGTCGTTTTCTTTATCATTTTTGAGGGGGGGGGGGAGGGAGCCGAGCACGGTGCAGATACGACACGGTGCAGTGTTGAGCACATACACGGTGAAGTCCAGTCTGTATGTTGAAGTAACAGATGGTGTTAACGAGTCACACTCGAATAGCGGAACCAAAACGCGTGCAAATGCGCACCCGATATATATATATATTACAACCCCGGATCTTTAAATGAACTTGCACTCTAAAAAGCTGGCGTGGCACCCGCTTTTTCGTAGTAACAGTGCTTTGTAAGCACGAAAGAGAACGCTGGCAGCGTGTTTAGGAGAAGGTTAGCCTAACGATCATATTCACTCACTATTCTTCACTAACAGGCTAATCCTCCCGGCACGTACAAACAAAAGACTGCACCTTTATCTCCAGCTTCAGCAGCTGGTCTCCACCGTTTACCAGCTTCAGAAGCTGGTCTCCACCGTTTACCATTCGAAGCACGCTCTTGCATCCCCCCCCCCCTCCCACATTCCGAAAAATGGGGGGTCGGCAGCGAGCGCGCGTACCGCTGTCAAAAAGCGACGGCCGGGAGCGCACTGTGTTGCAACTTGCCCCAAGCAGGTACTTACTAAGCGACAGTTGGCAAGGTGCTGCGTTGTAACTTGCCCCAAACAGGTAGCTACACATACGTACAACCAAAAAAGAAGAAAAAAAACTCAAAAGAGGAGGAATAGGAATACCAGTTGTTGGAAAAAGAAAGCACAAGAAAACCGTCCACACGAGAAAAAAAAAAAAGAAAATACAAATAGCAATCAAAATAAGCAAAAGTCGCCAGACATGAGAACGACGTGAATCGTCGACCGCGCGAAATAAACCAATCCCGGCTGCAACAAACCCTTGCGAGCAGCGAACAGGACTCGTCGCATTCCCGCGGAATGCCGCAACGCGCAAAGCATACTACGGACACAACGTTTGTTTGGGGTGTGCAAATTGCTAAAAATGTTGGTATGGAAGCAACGTTCCCTTGCACTGCGCAGCGAGTTTGATGATAAACAGCGTTCCTTTATGTGTTGAACTATGCACGCAACTTGCCCTGGACCGCACTGCGAAACGCACACGACGGCAACAACGTTTCATCAGGCCGCACTGCGCAAATGACTTCTCCCTGTAATTGCACAACTCAAAGTATACGATGGAAGCAGTGTTCCATTATGCTGCACTGCGCAGGAAACAGCGTCCCCTTAAGTTGCACGGCGCAGGAAACAGCGTCCCCTCAAGTTGCACTGCGCAAGCAACCTTCTGGGACCGCACTGCACAAAATCATACCTGTGGAAAGACGTTCCCTTATGCTGCACTGCTCAGCGCATCCACAGGAAACAACGTCCCTGAAGTTGCACTGCGCAAGCAACCTTTTGGGACCGCACTGCACAAAAGCATATATGGAAGCAACGTTCCCTTCTGCTGCACTGCGCAGCGCATCCACAGGAAACACGTTCCCTGAAGTTGCACTGCGCAAGCAACCTTCTGGGATCACTGCGCAAAACGCATACTATGGAAGCGACGTTCCCTTAAGTTACACTGCGCAAGCAACCTTCTGGGACCGCGCTGCACAAAAGCATACTATGGAAGCGACGTTCCCTTATGCTGCACTGCGCAGCACATCCACAGGAAACACCGTCGCTTAAGTTGCACTGCGTAAGCAACCTTCTGGGAGCACTGCACAAAAGCATACTATGGAAGCAACGTTCCCTTATGCTGCACTGCGCAAGCAACCTTCTACTATGGAAGCAACATTACCTTATGCTGCACTGCGCAGGCATCCACAGGAAACACGTTCCCGTAAGTTGCACTGCGCAAGCAACCTTCTGGGACCACTGCGCAAACGCATACTATGGAAGCAACATTCCCTTATGCTGCACTGCGCAGGCATCCACAGGAAACACGTTCCCTTAAGTTGCACTGCGCAAGCAACCTTCTACTAAGGAAGCAACGTTCCCTTATGCTGCACTGCGCAGCGCATCCACAGGAAACAGCGTTCCCTTACCCGCACTGCGCAAAGCATCCTGCAGCGACAGCGTGCCCTCGGGCTGCATGCACTGTGCGAATAGCCTACCTTCTGTGCCCAAACGTCCCCTGCAGCTGCACCGTGCAAGCAACTTTCCCAAGGACGATTTGGCGCAAACAGGCTGTCGCCATCCCACGAGCAGGAGGCTGCCTCGTCGCATGCCTGTGCAAAACCCGAAATCGGCTCTCACGCACGCGACGATTACTCGGAAGAAAGAAAAGCGGATGCCATGCAGCTGATCGTAGATTGTATCATCCCGATGAAGAGATTACTTGCAAGGCACCATTACCACCGCTCATAGAGCACAGGTCTTGATGCGAGGGCTTGATCCCAGCCTTCTGAATACCAGCAGTACGCTGATGCCCAGCAAACTGGGCCACCTTGCAACCTGAGCTCTGGATCCAACTACGAGCTTGCGGCTGCTGTTAAAAAGCTCGTAGTTGGATATCAGCCAGACAAGCCCGGGTCGCACCGCGCAAAGCATACTGCAGAAACAACGTTCCCCAGCCGCACACGTGGAAGGCGTACCACCAAGCTAGCGAGGACACCGGCCGCTGCTTTGCAGCGCCGTTGCGGGAGCGGAGAGAAGAAAAAATAAAAAAAGGCCACTCCTGGTCCAGGAACGTGGCGGTCAGCCGCAGCTTGCAAAGCTTGAGTCGGAGGCAGCACAGTGCCACTACCCCGTCCACTCTGCCCTGTGGCTGACCGTCTCGTGTTCAGCGCAAGCGCCAAGCCTCAAGGTGCGCCACGCCTTGATGCTCTAGTTTGGGAAATCTGTAGCCACTTGACCCGTGGGCCCGTGGCTCTGCAGTACCGCCGAATACGTGAAGCTTGGCTCCCGTGTAGCAGGCTTACCAAATTGTTTCTCTGGTGCTTATACAAAAACAGAAAATCCAGCCAATTCTTTCAGCCGACCCCCGATGGACCCGCCCTTATCCCCCGCGATAACACCTGTGCCATCCCTATAGAACCACGAACCAGTCGGAAAGCAACAAAATGCTGAAAAACAGCGGCAAAAAAGCACCTTCCCCTCCACAAAGACCTGGGCGCCATAGGGCGCGCCGTATGGGGGGTACCGCTTCGTCATATTAAGGCTGCAGAATATCTAAGCCGTGCGTCGGGGGACTGTCTACCACAAAGAACGAGAACCCAAGCACTAGCCGGCAGATACTCCACGCTTATCGTGCAACTATAAAAAAAACAGGCGCTGCGCACAACAAGTCAACCCGACGGCTTTTCCAAAAAACCCAGAATTTCAAGCTGAGTTTCCACTTCCAAAAAGAGGGGGGGGGGGGGAGAAACAAAAAACTTTGAGATATACAGGCTAGAAAATAACGAAACTACCTGCCCACAAAGAGGACCTCCGGCGCCTAGCGAACAGGACTTCACTACTACCCGAATTTCAGCCTTAATGGTCAACCGGAGACTTCAAAATAGAGGACCGCTGAACCTCACGAACGACTTGGCTGTGACATACCTGCACGAATCCTGCCAAAAACAGGAGAACCGTTGGCCGCGCTAAGAAATTCCAGAGAGAGAAAAAAGTCTAAAGAAATACTCGAGGGGCTGCCTTGTGCTTACTTCGAAGGAGGCTAGAGGGGGAGAAACAATACAACTACAAATGGGTCTTTTTTGTTGAACACTTACGCCCGCCACTGAACCCAGATTCACCTGTGTTTCGTGTGGGCTACAGCACATTTACCTCCTTTGATCTTTTGCAGCTGGCAGCCTCCTCAAGCATTTCCTACAAAGCAGGTGCTTATACAAAAGAAGATGCCACCCACACGCACACACACTCACACCCCTAAGGAGAATTCTCCGACGCTTAGCAGCGAAAAATAACTCAGCTGTGACATACCATGCAACGAATTCTGCCAATAGCAGGAGGACCGTCGCTCGAAAAGAAAAGGAGAAGTACACGGATTATAATGGGCTTTCCCTTGCCAAACCCCCCTCCTTGGCAACTATATGCCCCTCTCGAGGTGTCGTTGTCCATCGACCAGCTATCGTGTCAAGTAGAGGTGCTCTCTGACACGGCTGCTGTGTTGAATCCAGGGAGGGGTGGTTCTAGGTATTATGATTGTGTACAACCTTCAACACAGGGCAACCCGCACGTGCTCACGAACGGAATTGTTTCCACACCAGGGACTACAAACGGGAGTGCCACCCCGCATTGTCAAACTAAGATTTTCCCCACACTTCGACCCTTCGAAGAAGACTTGATGCTAGCCTCAAACATGCATGCGAGGCAGTGTCTTGCCTAGGCATTAAACTAAGATTCCCCCCTGCCCGTGCTCACAGCCGACCAACACCACGATCTTATTGGAAGGGTGGGGAAGATCTCGTGACATGTTTCTTGTTGGCGATACCCGCTCCGTGCTTACGAGGCGCGTGGTGGCGCAGACGAGTTGGGGGAAGGGCGCTTGATCAAAGTGCTGGGGTGACCAGTCGCTTCGTGATTTTCGGGAGCCCTGTTCGAGTCATGTACTGTCCAGAAGAAGGCAAATACACGTGACACAACATGTGGTCACATGATTTGCCTGTTCGTGTAATTCGCATGTGACACTACAATGAGCCAATTCACCTACCCCCTGAAAGCGACGTGAGCTCGATCGCAGATTCTCGCCACAGATTCTTTGCCTTCCAACTTCAACAATTGTGCGGCGACTGCGCTCGATTTATTGCTCGAATACGCTCTACAAAACTAAGAAGAGGCGAAAGCGTGTCACCTCGCGTGCGAAGAGACAACCGCGATGCGCCACAGATTCTTTGCATTCTCACCCAAAACTACAAAGCTCGACAACGTCCGATCGCGCAGGGGATGAATGAGCTCATATGGTCACATGTATTGTCTTTTCACACGCTAGTTCACATGTTATATAACTTAGGACGTAGTACCCGAGTGCCGTTGCCGCAGCTTTTGACTGCTTAATCGACCCTTCCTCGGTCGAGTTTCCCTGTTTTCGCGAGCTTCTTCAAAGAAAACAAACGCCGGATACTGACATCACAAACGAAGGGGAAGAACACCCCTAGACTTTCTGCATTCTAACCTCAAACCACTATATCGCGGTATCACGGCCATCGAAGAAAATGGACCGGCTTAAAGCACAGCAACTGCGGGGAGGGTCGGCGGGGGCCCACCCTCCCCTCTTTTTCAAAAAAAACCTCAAAAAAAAGGAGTCGGCCGCACTCCCTCCCGCGCGCGGCGGCCCTTTTTCGATCGTTTCTCACTTGCTTTGCGTTTGCCTTTTTTTTCTTCTTGTTTTTCCCCGCGTTCTTACTACAAAAAAAAGCAGCAAACAACGCTGGGCGGGTGGGAAGGGAACAAGCGCCACCACGCCTTGCGTGTACCTTGCGCCAGCTGACGCTATCTTCTGCATGGATGCGATGTAGCTGCTAGGTGTCCGCGGGTGTTGTTGATTGTCCATCTCAAGCCGTAGCGTTGGCTGCGGGTCGTTGATTTAAGCCTCCGCGGCTGAAGGACAGCCGTGATATAGAGCGAGTTCAAAAACCACTGGGGTACACGTGATCGTACTTTCGTGAAGGGAGGCACCACTCCTACTATGCATACGTAATGTGTAACCCATGGTACACGCTACGTGTGTGTATGCATACACTACACCGTTAGCAGTACACGGTGTGCAGTACGTAGTACTCCTACTATGCATACGTACTGTGTATACCCATGGTACACGCTACGTGTGTGTATGCATACACTACACCGTTAGCAGTACACGGTATGCAGTACGTAGTACTCCTACTATGCATACGTACTGTGTATACCCATGGTACACGCTACGTGTGTGTATGCATCCACTACACCGTTAGCAGTACACGGTATGCAGTACGTCGTACTACTATGCATACGTACCGTGTATACCCATGGTACACGCTACGTGTGTGTATGCATACACTACACCACGGTATGCAGTACGTCGTACTACTATGCATACGTACTGTGTATACCCATGGTACACGCTACGTGTGTGTATGCATACACTACACCGTTAGCAGTACACGGTATGCAGTACGTCGTACTACTATGCATACGTACCGTGTATACCCATGGTACACGCTACGTGTGTGTATGCATACACTACACCACGGTATGCAGTACGTCGTACTACTATGCATACGTACTGTGTATACCCATGGTACACGCTACGTGTGTGTATGCATACACTACACCGTTAGCAGTACACGGTATGCAGTACGTCGTACTACTATGCATACGTACCGTGTATACCCATGGTACACGCTACGTGTGTATGCATACACTACACCGTTAGCAGTACACGGTATGCAGTACGTCGTACTACTATGCATACGTACCGTGTATACCCATGGTACACGCTACGTGTGTGTATGCATACACTACACCACGGTATGCAGTACGTCGTACTACTATGCATACGTACTGTGTATACCCATGGTACACGCTACGTGTGTGTATGCATCCACTACACCGTTAGCAGTACACGGTATGCAGTACGTCGTACTACTATGCATACGTACCGTGTATACCCATGGTACACGCTACGTGTGTATGCATACACTACACCGTTAGCAGTGCACGGTATGCAGTACGTCGTACTACTATGCATACGTACTGTGTATACCCATGGTACACGCTACGTGTGTGTATGCATACACTACACCGTTAGCAGTGCACGGTATGCAGTACGCGTTAACGGGTACGTAGCACACATACGCACCCACGGCGCACCCGGCTGCCCCGCATGTAAAACGAGGCGATTGCCCCCAGATACGTGTCGCGACCAGCAGCACATGGGTCATGGAGCAGGGAGCCTTAACCAAACGAGGCCGCAGTTTAGATCAGCGCGTGGCCACCATGAGCAGCCGGCAGGACCATCAGCAGTGACGTAAGGATGCTGACAACTTTGGCTGTACTCCGCTCAGGGGTTACCCGTGATTGAATTCCAACCCACCGAGCATGCTTGCTTGAGCGCCTTCGGCGCGTCAAGATGGAATTCTTAGGCTTCTGAGCGAACTCCTCATATCCACTCGCCAACAGCGAGGTTGGAGGGGTAAAGCAACACCCCGACAAACGCGGGCCCCACCGTTTGCCCCCCCTTTTGTACTCCCCCCTTCGGTGCTCCAACAAGCACCGCAGATACGATACGTACTTAAGCACAGCAAACCAGTTCGAACCCAGTGAAACAGTACTTGAAGACGGCGAGCCAATACTCGCGATGAAAGCGCCGAAGACGGAAATCCAAAACAGATAGGTCACGGTGCGGTGTAGAGCACAGAACCTTTCCAAGCACGTTCTTGCGACCCTTCCTTTTTTTTTTTTTTCATTTTCAGCCCAGTTGGGCACATCGGTTGTCGCTCATTGCGCGACCGAAGCCCTGCCTTCATTTCATTTTCATCTTCTCCCCCAGTGGAAGCTGGCACACCAGTCGCACCTGTCAGCAGACACGCATCAAAACCGTACGTGGCTGCTGCTTGCGCCGTGACAAAAAAAAAGTTGACGAACAGCTCTGCCTCCTTCTTCGTTTTCTTTTCGTCCGCTCTGGTCGTAAACAACTGGCCAGGACTCACCGTTCGGCACCGGTCACAACCACCCGTTTTCTTTCCGTTCTCCTATTCTTCCTTTTTTTTTTTTTTTTTTGATTCCTTCTTTCTTTTTTCACCACCACCGTCCCTGTCCCCCTTTCCACGCCGTTTCAGTCCCGTTTCTCTTGCCCTTTGCCGAACGACTGCAACTTCATCCCGCTGTGCAGACAGTGTCAGGTTGTTCAGAACACATACTATCTGGGTGTACAAGGGTCATCAAGGAAAGACCTTCAGTTAGAGAGGGGCGTATAGCGAGGTGTGCTACCTCACTCGTGTGCTGCCTCACTCGTGTGCTGCCTGGCCAATCGCCAATGCGCTGGAACGCCTCGTTATTCAGGACACAGACTGCCTGAGTGTACAAAGGTCATCGGGGAAAGACCTTCAGTTAGGGAGGGCAGGAAGCGAGGTGTACTACCTCACTCGTATGTTGCCTGGCCAATCGCAATGCGCTGGAACGCCTCATCATTTAGGACACATGTACAAGGGTCATCAGGGAAAGACCTTCAGATAGAAAAGGCGTGTGGCGAGGTGTGCTACGCTCACTCGCCAATCGCAATGCACTGGAACGAGGACACTGACTGCCTGAGTGTACAAGGGTCATCCGGGAAACACCTTCAGATAGAAAGGATGTGAAGCGAGTTGTGCTACGCTCACTCGCCAATCGCAATGCACTGGAACGAGGACACTGACTGCCTGAGTGTACAAGGGTCATCCGGGAAACACCTTCAGTTAGAAAGGATGTGAAGCGAGTTGTGCTACGCTCACTCGCCAATCGCAATGCACTGGAACGAGGACACTGACTGCCTGAGTGTACAAGGGTCATCCGGGAAACACCTTCAGATAGAAAGGATGTGAAGCGAGTTGTGCTACGCTCACTCGCCAATCGCAATGCACTGGAACGAGGACACTGACTGCCTGAGTGTACAAGGGTCATCCGGGAAACACCTTCAGTTAGAAAGGATGTGAAGCGAGTTGTGCTACGCTCACTCGCCAATCGCAATGCACTGGAACGAGGACACTGACTGCCTGAGTGTACAAGGGTCATCCGGGAAACACCTTCAGATAGAAAGGATGTGAAGCGAGTTGTGCTACGCTCACTCGCCAATCGCAATGCGCTGGAACGCCTCGTTATTCAGTCCAAATACTGCCTGCGTGCACAAGGGTCACCAGGGAAAGACCTTCAGTTAGAGAGGCGTATAGCGAGGGATGCTACGCTGACTCGTGTGCTGCCTGGCCAATCGCAATGCGCTGGAACGCCTCGTTATTCAGTCCAAATACTGCCTGTGCTATATGGCGTAGGTTTGCTCGACAGTCGTAAAGCAATGGCCGATAGATCGTGACAGATGATAGGTGCCGTTGAGGACGCAGCACCGCCCGATCCTGATTTACTGAACAAGGGTTTTGAGACCAACAAGTGTACTTGACCTGAAATCCCTTTTCCAGTAAATCAGGATCGGGCGGTGCTGCGTCCTCAACGGCACCTATCATCTGTCACGATCTATCGGCCATTGCTTTACGACTCTGTCGAGCAAACCTACGCCGTATACAATAGTCTACCAACTTTACCCACACCCAAAAGGCGCCTTGCGCGGCATTTTCGGCATCCATCCACGTGGTTGTCGTGGTGGGGGGAGGTGGGAGGGCACACCCACCCGCGAAAGCGCAAGATCGGTTCTTTTCAGCCCGACGCAAGCCGGGAACCCGGCAAGGCACCATGCGGCCGGTCCGGCTGGCGACCCTCTGGCTGGCGGCGTGGGCGGCGGTGTGCCGAGGGGTTGTGGTGGATGTGCGGCGGGTGCCGAGCGCTGCGGAGGACGCGTGCTTCCCGGCGAAGAATAGCGCCGATGTGTTCAACTTCGCGGAGCTAGCCGGCGGCTGCCGCGGCTGTGCCGGTGGGTTGACCACGCAGCTGCCGCCTTCCCCTCTCGACTTCAAAAGCCGACTGCCCGCGGCCGACGGTACCGTCGACGCAGCATCCGCGTTCAACTGCGTGCAGTACTACCCCGCCGAGCTGTGTGCTGGTCCGGGTGGCCCTGTGGCAGGTGGCGATGACCTTACAGTCCGTTTCGTGTTCGTCGACGGGGCGACAGCTCTGCCGGGCCACGCACAGTGTGTGCACAACGACTCCGGCGCTGGCAGCGCCTCTTCCCTTCTGTCCCGGTCCGCCGCCGCGTGCCCCGATCTTTTGTTCGACGCCGTCGACGTGCAGCTCGCCGTGTCCCTCGACGGCGCCTGCGAAGACTGGGCGACCGTCTGGGCGCCTTCTCTCCCGCTTCCAGCGCACGACCTGGCGGTCTTGCGGTTGTCTCAGCTCGCCGTCTACAGCGGGCTTCCGGTGACCATCTCCCTTGACGACCTCGATGGTATGACCGACCCTTTGCCTCGTTTACGTACACAAGGCTTCTTCGGGACCTTTTTAGGTAGGTAATGTGTTGGTGTGCGCGGCGTACGAATGTGCTTTGCAGCACTCCTACATGCGGTCGGTTCACGAACGCTCTAATTGCGCAACCAACTGCGGCCTGCTGATGGTTTGTTATCAAGCAAGTGAACAATCCGCTGTGCCAAGTCCCGGGTCAGTAAACTGCAATCGTGCATCTTGTGCATGTTCCATGTGCTGCATGCACCTGCCCAGTTAAGTACGTACTGTGCAGGCATGTACACATACTGGAAGTAGTTCGACCAACACACCTACATGAAAGCAAACCTATTCAGCTATACATTGTTGCGAATCTGGCTTGCCAAAACAACAAGTAAAACACACACGAAAAAAAGCCATGCAATGCATGCCTACCCTCCCCCAGAAGTTGTCGACAACGAAAGAAAGAAGAAAACATGGAAAAATAAAGAAAATAAAACAAGACTCCGCGTTCCCGCGAAGAAGACTTGATGCCATCAAACATACAAGAAGGGCAAGTAGCGTCTGGACACGAAACTAAGATTTTCCCCCAACTCCCGTAATAAGCATTTGCTTTACAACAGCCCATTTGACGAAGGTCACCCGGAGACTCTAAAAATCCCTGATTCTCAAGCGAACTTTAACCTCTAAAAGGAGTGGCCGAAACCACCAACGACCAACAACGAAGGTACCCACCGATACTCTTACCTCGTGTAACCACCACCTATACACATACACAGAGCATGATGATATCTTCCCATATTTGCCAGAACTCACCCGGACTCTAAAACCCCGGAGTTTCAAGCGAACTTTAACTCTAAAAATGAGAGCGCGCTCTGAAATAAGTCGACTAGTCGGCAGTAGACTGCGACACAAGCACAAGCACACGTACTGCCGCTGCCGCGGATACGATACGCGTACTAGCACGATACCTTAAAGGAACCTTTACATTGGTCACCGGGGGCTTAAAACCCCCGGATCCCTAAGCGAACTTCCGCTCCTGCAGCACGCTTACGTGCACTGGGAGGACCACGTGGGCAGCCGAGAAAGCGCGGGGGCGACCGTGGAGGTGACAATTTCCTCGCCCGGGCAAGAGGACATGTCCTTGGACCTGAACGTGTCGGTCGCGAACGCCGACGGGAACTAGGCGTGGGTGGCTGTGGGGGACCAGTGGCCCGCTGGCACGGAACCAACGTGGATCCTTTACCCAACACGAACAATTGAACCATAACCACTTCTTTAACACCCCACACGAGTAATTGAACATTAACCACTTCTTCAACACCCAACACGAATAATTGAACACTGTCCACTTCTTTAACACCCGACAAGAGAAATTCCTGCCCCCGAACACAGGCGGCGAGCTCAAAAACTATGGGCCGGCCCTCAACCAGTCGAACCTGACCGCTGCCGACCTGCAGCACGCTTACGTGCACTGGGAGGACCACGTGGGCAGCCGAGAAAGCGTGGGGGCGACCGTGGAGGTGACACTTTCCTCGCCCGGGCAGGAGGACATGTCCTTGGACCTGAACGTGTCGGTCGCGAACGCCGGCGGGGACTGGGCGTGGGTGGCTGTGAAGGAGGCGGGGGGACCAGTGGCCCGCTGGCACGGAACCGACGTGCTGGTCCTGGCGGTGGGCGGTTTCTACGCGGCGGTCGACTCCGGCGGAGGCAGCATCGCCTGCGCAGGGCCCGGCGATCTCGGGGAGGGCACTGTTTTCGAGGCGGCGACGCTCACCGCCGTCTTGAACACCTGCTCCTGGTCGTGGCCGTCGGGCGGCGAGAAGCACTTCAACGTCACCCTCACCCGGGCTTCCGACGGCGCTTCGGTGTCGAAGGTCCGCGTTTTACACGTGGAGGCCGAACAAGGATCCCCCGCTCCTGTCGGAGAAGATTCAACGTGGCAGTTCAGCGTCGTTCTAGAGCGAGCGGCAGACGAATCCGGGGGTGGTCTCTCCGAGCTTTTATCGCAGTACCCCGCCAATAACACGGCCTACGTCGCCGGTGTTGATGCTTGCCTCGCAGCGTGCGAAGGCGTTGTGTACGGATCGGTTCCTTCCCGACCAGTGTATCTGGATGAAAACGTCGATGCCGCTCGGATTGCCGCCTGCGTCGCGTTGTTTCCGGCCGAAGCCTGCCGGCCCCAGCTGCCAGGGGGGGGTCCGGCCGGTGGCGGCTCGGGCGTCGTGCGGCTCGTCTTCATCGAGGGAACATCAAACGGCAGCATCTTGCAACCCGCGGCGTCTGCTTCCTTCGGCGACTCTCAGACCGGCAACGCCGCGTGCCTGGGCGTGTCCGCAGGCACCGAATGGCATCGGCCCCGGTACACTATCGCTCCCGTGTCCTCTAGAACCGTGGCAACCGTTCAGTTCGTCGTGCCGGTCGCCGTGTGCCAGCACTGGGCGCGGCTGTACATCGATGCGGATCTGCTGAAACTCACCCGCGCCGGGGTCCTGCAGGGATTCCTCGGGTGCACGGCGCGGGTCGGCCAGCTGACCCTTGCCGTCCGCGTCGGGTCGGCCGATCAGGTTGACGAGCTCACGGGTATTGCGCTTTTCAACGTTCTCTTTTCTTGCAGGGGGGGAGACGACTGCGGGGGTGAGATGACAACAGTACTACTGTAATATTATAGAGAATCTCGGCCGCGGGGACAACCCGCGGGAGGAAAGGAAGTGCGCCGAATTCTCTTCTGGGGACTCCTCGGGCTCGTCAGACTCCACAGCAGGCGTGAAGCGCGCACCGGAGACAAACCGTGCGCGGGGCAAGAATCGACTGAAGCATGACACTACGCGTGCAAAGAGGTAGTCGATAGCGGCTTGTGCAGTCTATCGTCACAGATTGTTGCTGCATTCACACAAGTACTTCTATTACTACCTGCCCCGGTGTTAGCGCTGCCTTCATTTATGTAGGTACGTGTTAGTGACGCCTTTCTTCATGGAGAAGCGAGGTGACGCTGACACGGAAGTACGGTTCGTAATCGGTTCCGTAGTTCCAGGAACATCGTCTCTAGTAAATGGCACCAACGCCTCCGAGGGCCTCGGCACATGCGGCGCAAGCAGGTTTCACTCGATGGCGGCAGCCGGAAATCGCTGAGTTTTTTGAAGTACGTTGCCGACCTTTTCAAACTTAGGAATTGGCAGCTAGCTTCTGGCCTGTTATCGCACTCGGTCTCGGCTTGGGTCATCGAGTTCATTCTTCATCGGAAAGGGAAGGAAGGAGAGAAGTCTGACAGAAGCCTGATAACTTGCTTACTAGCGAATGGGATAGAGTGTGCCCGTTGACATCCCGTCAACCAGGCGAGATCACATTCCATCCACCAAGAAAAAATCAGTCTCAGAAGATCCACCTCAACCCACCCGAATTATCCTGTTGGAGGCTCGGGTGGTGTGCTCATTCTGCCATGCGCTTTGCTCCAGTTCCTACCGTGTCCGTGTCCTAAAGTAGTGGGCAGCCTACTACCTGAAACTTACCAGCAAGGGCGCGCACCGAAGAAAGAAGAGAAAAAGGCCGCTCCTGGTCCAGGAACGTGACGGTCAATCACAGCTTGCAAACCTTGAGTCGGAGGCAGCACAGTGCCACAACCCCGTCCGCTCTGCCCTGTGGCTGACCGTCTCGACGAGCTTGTGTTCAGCGCGAGCGCCAAGCCCCAAGGTGCGCCAAGCCTTGATGCTTTAGTTTGGGAAATCGGTAGCCACTTGACCCGTAGGCCCGTGGCTCTGCAGTACCGCCGAACACGTGCAGCTTGGCTCAGGCTTTCCCTGGTACCTGGGGCGCGCACAAACAAAAGAAAGCGTCTAAGGGCCTTACCAAATTTTAGCTGGTTGCTCAGGCGGCCTTCCCGTGGCGGATTTTCCTGTGCTCTAGTACGCGTGCAAAAGGTCAGTCGGCTTGCGCAGTCTGCCGTCGCCCATTTTCGCAGCATATCAAGTTCAAACCGCATCTACTACTACTAAACCACCATTTTTACTACGGATGGCGACGAACCGGTGCAGGAGTCAGCTCCCCTGGGCAACAACGCGCCCACCTGATACCCGAACAACTCCCACCTCAGGATCTTGCGACGCGCTGATGCTGCAGCTGCCGATCCAGCTGCCCGTTGACGGGTTGCACAATGCCGACGGGCCCGCTGGGATATCTCTGGAGGTCTCGCTGGCAGCGGAGGGCCACGCAACCCTCGTGCACAGCTTAGTCGTCATGTTGGACCCTCTCACAGAGACTGAACCACCCCCGGCCGCAGGCACCGACCCGCCACCCACGCGGAGTGCCACGAGCGTTCCGAGTACAAAGGCACCGGAGACGGGGTCGCCGGCGGTGCCTGAGGACTTCGTCGAAACGCTGCTGGTCCCCCTCGGGATGCGGCAGTTCGGCGACGTGACGCGGCGGATCCGCGGCGCGCTCGCTGCGGCTGGCATTCCGGTGGTGTCGGTGGCGTTCGCGCACCTTTGCCTCGTGCCGACGTACCGGCTCCCGGCTGGCGTCACACCGGGAGACCGCGCGACCTGCTTGGGCCCCGCGGACATCGAGCGGAGACGGGGGTCCCCGCTGCTGGACGCAGCCGGCGCGCCGTGTGACTGGCGCGCGCCGGGCGGCTGCTCAGCCGTGACGGAGAACATCGTGTCTCTGTCAGCTTCTGGTTACGCAGCGCGGGTGGCCGAGACCGTAGGGAAGGTAGCGGGCAAGCCCGGGCCGGACGGGTTGAAGGAGCTGGGCGTGTCGCGAGTCGCGGTCGTTCCGACGGCGGGTTACTGGTTGAACCTGCGGTTCTCCCTCGACACGAACGACACGCTGGGAGACAGCGCAGCGACCCTGTCGCAACAATTGATGGCCGGCCTGCAGCACAACAACGTGTCCGTCATCAGTCTCACGTTTGCGCTGATGTGCGAGCTTCCGGCGGATCGATCCGATCTCGGCGTGACCGAAGCCGACGCCGCGAACGCGGACGTGTGCGTGGATCCGGCGGCAGACGCCGCGGAGGACCTGTCGGTAGCGTCCTTCGACGTGGCGTGGGTCGAATTCCGGGCGGCCGCGTCCCTCGCGGAGCTGCTCACGGCGCTCATCGCCCTGAGCAACACGGCGGGGCCCGCGGGCATGGCCGACTACGGCCTCGTCCAAGCCTTCGAGTCCACTGACGCCGCCCCCCCTACCACACCCCCTGGCATCCCACCGCCCACGCCGACCACCCCGGCGCCCCCTCAGCCAGACGGCCGAGCGGCCGACGCAGATGACGACAGCACCCCGGCCCTCATCATCGCCGTCGTTTCTGTTGCCGTCGTAGTTGGCGCCCGTATGCCGAACTTTTCCCTTTTCTTTTTGAAAGTATGCAAATTTAATTTGTGGCTTCAATTAAATTGCCTTGGCTGCAAATACACTACGACGCGTGACCAAAAGTTTTGTTGACTGTTGCGCCGGAATCTATTGCTATCTATAGCCGCGACGTGTGGATGAAACTGGTCACACGTGACTTGTTATGGACCGCTAAAAATTGGTATGCACTCCAAAGTCCAGAAGAACCATGGTAAAAGAAAGAAAGCTCAACATCCCGCCCACTAAAAGGCACGAGAAGACTCTGAAAGTAAATGTCGTTGTCAACAAGGTAGAAATTTGCTGCAGCCCACATGAAACACATGTAGCATATGGGCTTAGTCGGGCGTACACGTCCAACGAAAAAAGAATTAATATTTGTTGTTTCCATGTAACGTGGTTAAGAAGACGAATGAAAGCATGGACACAAAGATAGCTCAAAGCATCTGCAGAATATAACACGAAAATCCTCTAGGCAAACGCCGGTTTCACATTTCTCCTTCTCTAACCTCCCGCGAAAAAAGCACCGGACGGCCCCCGAGTATTTTTTACCTGCCTCCTCGCAGCAAATATCCAGGTCCAGAAGAACCATGGTAACCATGGTCACCTCCGTGGGAAGTCCTAGCAGTCCTACAATTCTGTTCTGGGTAGCACTACGCCTACGCGTTTCTTTTTGCGGTTCAGAACTCGTCGTGTCCTGCGTCCTGAGAGGTATCGATAAAGCTCCGTGTTTACACTCTGGGATAATTAGCTTATAGCCACCAAGAAACTTTTTATTTAGCTTATAGCCACAAAAAACTTTTTATTTAGCTTATAGCCAGGAGGGCCTGAAACTTTTTATTTAGCTTATAGCCACAAAAAACTTTTTATTTAGCTTATAGCCACAAAAAACTTTTTTATTAGCTTCGAGCCACATTTTGCAAAATTTTGGTCATTTTTCTGAGTTGGCAAAATTTTGGCCGAAATTTTGGTCGAATTTTTGGTCAAATTTTTGGTCGATTTTTTGGTCGATTTTTGGTCGAATTGTTTTGGTCAAAATTTTGGCCGAAATTTTGGTCAAAATTTTCGGTCGTTTTTTTGGTCGATTTTTTTTGGCCGAGTTTTGGGTCAATTTTTTTGGTCGACAATTAGACTCCAATCCCTGAGAACACACCCATGGCGGATTCGAACCATTTACCCAGCCATTGACTGTGACAACTGTGCGATTTGGATTCGAACTCAAGTTTCCAATTTCAAGTTGCAAGTTTTAAGCTTCAATGTGTGGGATACGTTTGGGGGAGTCAAGGTGATTCTGGGGTAGCGTCTAATCTCATCCCATTTCAACTTTGCTTAGGTCTCGTTTACTTGGACCCCCTTTCTGCCGATTTGCGACTGCCGACTTGCGGCGCAACACTTTGGCAACCATTGCGTTGTTAACTCTCTTGACCTCCAACAACCTTCTTCGTCAGCGAGTTCGTGGCGGTGTTCGTGACAGGGACTATCAGATTCCTGCAACCCGGCGGCATCTGGACGGCCGTAGTGGGAGCAAGGGGTGCAACACGCTAAAAGACTGGAAGTACCGGGCATAAATGTTGCGAGCATACGGGTGCTGAAAGAGAAACCGGGAAACATGATACATAGCTCGCAGAGTTCAGACCAGGGTACTTTTCGATGACACTCTCTTTAACGCAAACGGCGGCAAGCTCTTTGTGGACGATTTTTCAAGTCGGTTCTTATGTAGCCTTCGGGCGTAAACACACGTGGGTGACCCTATCTAGACTGTTTCGAGTATCAGACTCCAAAAATTCAAGCAATGATAAGATGATACGACTGTTTCGAGTGATGAGATGATAATGCTGCAAATAGGTGTGGCCACTCCAGTAGCTGGCACAGCACGGCAAAGGGTTTGACCCAAAAATTTTGACCAAAATTTTTGGCCAATTTTTTGGCCAATTTTTTGACCAAGAATTTTTGACCAAAAATTTCGACCAAGTTTTCACCAGGTGGCTATAAGCTAAAAAAAAAGTTTCAGGACCTCCTGGCTATAAGCTAAATAAAAAGTTTTTTGTGGCTATAAGCTAAATAAAAAGTTTTTTGTGGCTATAAGCTAAATAAAAAGATTTGAAAGTGCTATAAGCTAATTAAAAAGTTTTACTTTAGGTGGCTATAAGCTAAATAAAAAGTTAGCAGGTGGCTATTAGATAAAAAGCCCTTACACTCTTTTCGGCTTTCATGACGATCACCCCGCAGTCATCGGTATCACATTCTGGAGGAGCAAACGAAGGGCCAAACATGCGTCGTCGAGCGCACCTGGGGTACCAGGTGTGTACACGGCAACAGGGGCTGACGGGGAGCTCGAGATGGAAAGTCGATTCGACAGTTTCGCGGTATGCTGCCTTTCTGCCATTTTGCTTGGTATCCATACTTCAACCTGTGTGCACGGGCCGGGAAAAGGCTGTCGCTACTCGTCATACCAGACACGGGTTTATTACCGGCCGTGCATATTATTATCGTCAGAGCAGGTTTTATCGCGGATGTTATGTGACGGACTGTTTCGTCTATGACTCGTCGACCATTTTACCTCGGTACACGTCATCGTGTCGGTCTTTTTGTGTCTAACAAATGCAGTTTGTCAAGAAAACAGATCGATGGCAGCGTACTATCCTCACTCCCGTTAGATGAACAAAACAGGTTTGAAGGAAGTGCGCACAAACAAAAAGGGGCGTAAGTGAAAATGCCCGCCGTTCATCGTGACGACATTGATTTTTCTACTGTGAGTAACCTTGCGGTTGGTTGCCCTTCAAATGTATTGTGCAAGATAAAAAGACGTCGGCAGCGTGTTTTGATGATTGATCAGAACTCCTTACCCAAGCCTCTACGGTCAACCGGAGACTTTAAATACCGACCTGCTAATCCACGAATAACGCTTGAAAATGACACACGGTCGATCCAAGTCAGACGGCCATCTGACCGCCGTCTGACTTTTTTCGTACTTTCTCAAAAAGTCCACCTGGTCCGGGCTCCTGGTAAGTTCCCCGAAACTCCCCGACACTTCCCCGAAACTCCCCGAAACTCCCCGCAACTCCCCGAACTCCCCGAAACTCCCCGATACTCAGCCCGATTTCTGTGGGAAAAAGTGGGGCTGCCGGTGGGTGGGCAGGTTACAGGTTGGTAGTTGAGTGGACAGATGGGTGGATGGTGGTAGGCAGGCCGGTGGATGGGTGAACAGGTGGGTAGTTGGGTAGACGGGTGCGGGCAAGTGGGTGAGGTGTGCAGGTAGGTGTGCTAGTGTGCTTCGACGCGGCTCTCTTGAGCCGTCCGTGTTCCTCCTCCTCCGATCCTCTTCCTCTACTAACCGGATGCATCTACCAACTGTAGCTTGGACTCCTGGGCAGTTGTTGAGGCATACCCTGCAGCCTGCGGATTCGGAGGGCCTCAAGGCGAACCAGCAGTTGCTGGAAAACCTGCAGGACCTGCCTTTGAGTCCTTGGGGGAGGAGTCTGAACAGGACGCGTCGTGTGCATGTGCGCAGGTTCAACCATCATCTGACTCTTCTGTTTGCGGTTGCAACCTTCGGTACCACGAGTTTGCCATTCTTATGTCAAACTCTCCAATCCCCTCTTGGGTTTTGGTTTGGGCAAAAAGTATTCGCGCCCGCCATCTCCCGATGACCTTCCCACTTCTGACCACGCTGCAGCAGTCACGTGTAAACCGGGCAGACCCAGTCGTCCCCCATCTGGTCCCGAACGACGAGCACCGCTCCTGCACCCGAGTTTAGCCTTCGATGATTGGAAGCCGCATCGGAAACAGTGGGTCAACCCATCCCGGAATTCTGAATTCGTGCACCCGGTTGAAAGGAGTGTCCACTTCGGAGTCCACGTTCACTTATGTGGGGAGTTGTAGAGTACGGGAGGAACCGGAAATCTCCGGAAAGATGGTACCCGCATTCCAACTCGTCTCGGGAATGGTCAGTCGACGACCGTATGCAGGTGGGTGGAGGCCCTGGGACTGCGAAGGTGTGACCACCCCATAAGGAGGACTCTCTATCTTGCGTTATCTCTCTGTCCCAGTCGCCATAGCAACCGTATCCTTGGCCAAGCATCATCCTGCAACCCTGCTTTCGGATGACCATCGTGCCTCTCATTGGTTATCAACCTTACTCCTCGCTCGAATTGCCGTCTTCGACCGTAGCTGCCCCTGGTCGTTAGGGATAGCATGCAAAGAGCCTGTGGCGATAATCTGCATCTGCTCTCTTTCGTGACTACCTCTTCGTGCTACCTCTCTTCGTCACTGGTACCTTATCTTGACCTCTGCCCGCCGCGGAGTGCACGTCTCTGTCTTCGATGATGGCGAGTCCTTACGCCGCCGCTTCGTTGCAGCGGCCGTCCTAGTGTCGTCGCCTTGTCTTCGGCGTTCTCGATGGCGGTGTTGGCGCCGGCATCCGCCGCTTCCCTTGTGGCGCTTTGGGCCGATGGTCGCAGCCTGCGTCTCGACTTCGGTGTCGCTTCGGGCGTCCCCAGGGGCGAAGGCCCGCGCTTCCGTCTCTTTGCCGCCGACTCCGCACATCGGCATATCGTGCTGCAGGCAGGCATCCGCGGTGTGCAGCATTCCGCGATCGTCTTGCACGTCCCGCACTGCGTCATCCTGTGCTTCTCGCAATACTTCACGGCGAGGCCGTCCCCTGTCGCGTGGTGTGCCTCGGCAGCAGCGCGCTACCGACGCTTGCCGATGCTTGCACTCTTCGCATTTCGCTTTGTGATGTCTCGTGCACACTCTCTCGTCCTTGGTGGTGGCCTGGGCACATGCACTGGGTCTCCGCCGCCCACTAAATTTACCCTCTTCTGCCCCTTCTTGCCGGAGGTGCCGTCTTCGAAGGCGTCCCACCAGCACGTCCGCCCATACGTGGAAAATACGTCCATCCCCCAGACCTCATCATTGAAGGCGTGCCTGTTCGTCCCCAGCTGCGACTCGAGCACGAGCATTGTCTCTGTACCCGCACGACCTCTGGTGGAACAGTTCCTGCTCTCCTTGCCGCAGCGGATCCTGTCGCTACCTGTGTCAAACCGTGCCAACCTGTACCTCCCAGTCTGTCCTTCCTTCTCAGCCTCTATCTTCGTCTTCGGGGCATAGCCAAACACGGGACCGCTCTGCGCAAGGTAGGGCCATAATAGCGTAGCCCCCTCCCCGCCTTCGCCAAGGCCGGCTGCAGGGAAAGTGGTCGCCACAAAGGAAATACCCCGAAACTCCCCGAAACTCCCCGAAACTCCCCGAAACTCCCCGAAATTCCCCGAAACTCCCCGAAACTCCCCGATACTCCCCGATATTTTCGTCTGGACCAGGTGGAAAGTACGAGAAAAGTACGAGAAAAGTCAGACAGGCGGTGGACCCCAGAAATCTCGTCTGAGTTAGACTGCGAAGTATGAATAACGCTTGAAAATGACACACGGTCGATCCAAGTCAGACGGCCATCTGACCGCCGTCTGACTTTTTTCGTACTTTTCAAATAGTACGAAAAAGTACGAGAAAAGTCAGGCAGGCGGTGGAGGACCCCAGAAATCTCGTCTGAGTCAGACTGCGAAGTATGAATAACGCTTGAAAATGACACACGGTCGATCCACGTGGGAACCGATCAACCGGCATGCACAAACAAAATGAACCGCCTGTTTGTGTCGAGTTGCAGAATGACACCGCATTGCTGAGTCCCTGCAGAGCCGGCCCATGTTCCGGTCTTCTAAAAGACCGCTTTTCTTGCTTGGGGGCATCTGCCACACGTTTGTCACGGGTCGAAGCCTAGTGTCTGTAGTATTGTACCATCCACACCCTGCGCAACCCTCTTGTGCCCGCCAGGGGACTCAACCGCCGCCTTTTGATAGCCGAGGCTTCTGAAGCCTCAGAATTCTGTGAGGTTCGCGAATCGGCCACAACTGCGCCTCGAATTGAACTCCCCGCGACCGGAAAGTTGTGGAATCTTGATCTGGAGAACGTAGCGCGGATGGCACACCGCTTTTCTATCAAAACTCGATCGCGCGCCAACCCGTCAGCTCCGCTGACGTTGGGTTGCCCTTCCGTAGGACTCCTTCCATCGAGTTGAACTCCGCGCGACTGGAAGGTTGCGGAATCTATCAAAACTCGATCGCGCGCCAACCCGTCAGCTCCGCTGACGTTGGGTTGCCCTTCCGTAGGACTCCTTCCATCGAGTTGAACTCCGCGCGACTGGAAGGTTGCGGAATCTATCAAAACTCGATCGCGCGCCAACCCGTCAGCTCCGCTGACGTTGGGTTGCCCTTCCGTAGGACTCCTTCCATCGAGTTGAACTCCGCGCGACTGGAAGGTTGCGGAATCTATCAAAACTCGATCGCGCGCCAACCCGTCAGCTCCGCTGACGTTGGGTTGCCCTTCCGTAGGACTCCTTCCATCGAGTTGAACTCCGCGCGACTGGAAGGTTGCGGAATCTATCAAAACTCGATCGCGCGCCAACCCGTCAGCTCCGCTGACGTTGGGTTGCCCTTCCGTAGGACTCCTTCCATCGAGTTGAACTCCGCGCGACTGGAAGGTTGCGGAATCTATCAAAACTCGATCGCGCGCCAACCCGTCAGCTCCGCTGACGTTGGGTTGCCCTTCCGTAGGACTCCTTCCATCGAGTTGAACTCCGCGCGACTGGAAGGTTGCGGAATCTATCAAAACTCGATCGCGCGCCAACCCGTCAGCTCCGCTGACGTTGGGTTGCCCTTCCGTAGGACTCCTTCCATCGAGTTGAACTCCGCGCGACTGGAAGGTTGCGGAATCTATCAAAACTCGATCGCGCGCCAACCCGTCAGCTCCGCTGACGTTGGGTTGCCCTTCCGTAGGACTCCTTCCATCGAGTTGAACTCCGCGCGACTGGAAGGTTGCGGAATCTATCAAAACTCGATCGCGCGCCAACCCGTCAGCTCCGCTGACGTTGGGTTGCCCTTCCGTAGGACTCCTTCCATCGAGTTGAACTCCGCGCGACTGGAAGGTTGCGGAATCTATCAAAACTCGATCGCGCGCCAACCCGTCAGCTCCGCTGACGTTGGGTTGCCCTTCCGTAGGACTCCTTCCATCGAGTTGAACTCCGCGCGACTGGAAGGTTGCGGAATCTATCAAAACTCGATCGCGCGCCAATCCGCTAACGTTGGGTCGCCCTTCCGTAGGACTCCTTCCAACGATCGAGCCCCCGTGCCGGATACCCATCGTTACAGACAAGGGCGCCGGCCTTTCTTTGCATCAATTCTTCGCGCACCCCGAATTCATCCAAACCAACAACAGCCGGGTGGGCAGGGCGCGTCACTCGAATTCAGGGAAGATTCGCAGTAGCCCGGCGACAGCAGCGCTCCAGACACGCCGACTGATGCAGGGCTGCAGGACCGGTGAGCCGCACCAACAAGCTGTAGGTGCTGGGTTCACGAAGAAGGCGCAGGTTAGTGGGGAGTCAGCGGCAAGCTGATGAGGATCCTATTCTGCCAACTTATCGTGGTTCACTCCGCAGCGATACCAGAACGGCTTTCATTGCGGTTGAAGTAACCCTATTCCGACGGGGCACCTCTACCGATTAATTCTGGACTTCTTCTGTGACACGTATAGGTGACGAATCTTTGGCCTCCGAGAGCGGCAATGGAAAGATACGTCACAAACCATTCCATTCCATATGTTTTGGAATCTTTTGGTGCCCCCGGAGCGGAGAACGTCGAAGAGCCGCTGCGCAAAATACGGAAGCTCATACGGCCCCGGGGGCAAGGCTCCGGACGACGACAGAGGCGACAACAACAGCTGCTGCAAAGAAAAGACAACGACACATTCTGGCCCTTCGCTACATCGGTGAACTGGTCTGCTCGGCGCCGCGGTGCAATGTCAAAGCCTGCGCAGAACACTGCGTCAATTGTCATTTTCCGCTGACGGCCCATAATCCGCTGTACCCCACACTGAGATGCCACCTTTGCGGAAGGTACACCTCATCCGGCTTGAATTGCTGCTGCCACCGCATTTGAATCATTTGACTGCAAACACTGCTCCATTTTACTCCCGTATCTGCGGGGGTGAGATGACAACTACTACTAAGAAGTGTGCCGAATCATCTGGTGATTCCTCGAGCTCGTCGTCAAACTGCACAACGGACGTGAAGCGCGCACCGGAGACGAACAGTACGCGGGGCAAGAAGCGACTGAAGCATGACACGACGCGTGCAAAGAGGTAGTCTGTTGCGGCTTGTGCAGTCCATCGTCGCAGATTGTTGCTGCATATCAAGTTCAAACTACTGCTACTGGTGCCCCCGGAGCACATCCCAAGCACCAGAGGAAAAGAAGACCGATTAAACCGGGCGGAGAAGCCTAGCTCGTCGGTAAAGGGTTACAACTAAGCGAACTTACACTCTTTAGTCGGCAAGCCAGTGGCGAACTCAAGAGTCGAAAACACTCCGAGAGATTAGATTTTTCAAGCGACTCTCAGCTCACTGGCCATGCTATGGACAGGAAAGGGCTCGGCGAGAAGAACACACAGCGACCGGTTAGTTCAATAACTATTGTCAATCAGGTTTGAAGCCGTAAGTAAGCCCAGCCCACAGTCCATCGATCGCAAGCTGGGACCATTCAGAGGTACTTTTTAACAAGAACGTCCTCCTCTATCGGAAACAAGCATTTGCTTTTGTGTGACTGTTCAAAAATTTCCGCGCCTGCGGCGCAGGCATAATCAGCATCTGTCTCTGCGGTGGGTGGTCGGGGCACCCCCTAGAGTAGCTAGTTCCCTGTCCCCAAAAAGGTCGAGTGCCTGTCCAAGAGCCTGGACAGGAAAATTTAATTCTGGGCCCCTCCAAATAATAAAATAATTTGTCCATAAATTGCATGGCCATAAAAGAGAATTCCGCAAATTAAAGGGCATACATTACAGGTCAGGGTGTACAGCTGCAGGAGGCACGAACCCAGTCCTGAGGTCGAATCCGGACCCCTAAAGGCCTGTCTCCAAAGGAAGGTTCACCCTCCCAAACATGCACGAGAGCCAGTGTCCTGCCTTAACATTAACTAAGATTTTCCCCCCTGCCCGTGGCGGGAGGACACATCATCCGAAACCGATCTATACCCTCCATTCTCTTCTATCCCACCAAGCCTACGGGGTCAACCGGACTTCAGAATACTGACCTTCTAAGCTACAAATAACATAAGAAGTTCTTCCCCCACTCTGAGGCTCGCCCACGTCTAGATCTCTAAAGGCCACGTATTCCACTTCCAGGCCTGAAGGCCGGTCCTCTCAGTGGAGGTTCTTCGACTCTGAAGGGTCAGTCTTCCATTAATGACAAGTACCCGGGGAGGTTCTTCGACCCTGAAGGGTCAGTCTTCCATTAATGACAAGTACCCGGGGAGGTTCTTCGACTCTGAAGGGTCAGTCTTCCATAAAAGAAAAGTTACCCGGGGAGGGAGGTTCTTCGACTTCTTCTCAAATATATTGTTCCACGCGAATACGTTCGCCGACCTGACGCGTCCCATGCTTCTATGCAATTCCCATTGACTCGAAGTTGAGGATGATCAGGCGAGTGACTCTAAAGCATACCCTCCGCCACACGCAACCACAAGAACACTTCATCCGAAAAGTCAACCGGCGGCACTAAACCCCGGGGTTCAATCAAAACCTTCAAAGAAAATGTTGCCAGTTCGAGCAAACGCAGGAACATAGCCCGCACTCGTCTCAAACCAAGCACCTTCCGTGTTTTCCTTTTAACTACTGAACTTGTATCAACTCACGCGAGCACTGGTTTCATGAAAGCCAAGCGCACGTAGAGGTGCTCAGGTCGCGTGGGAGCGCGTTAGCGCGCTGAGGATTGCGTGAGAGTGTATTGCGTAGGAGAGCTGAGGAGTGCGTTCGAGTGCAGGATTGCGTAGTATTGCGGGAGTGCTCAGGAGTGCGCAGAATTGCATGCGTGAGAGTGCTTATAATTGCGTAGTATGGCGGGAGTGCGTAGGAATGTATGCGCTGGAGTGCATGGAGTGCATAGGACTGCGTAGGAGTGCAGATCTAGGTCGTCGTAACGAGACTGTATAGCACAACACCGACACGGTGCAAAGTGGTGAGAACTAGGAACGGCAGTAGTAGTTTGGCACAGGCGTCAACGAAAAAAAAAAAAAAAAAAAAAAAAAAAAAAACAGCGCAGTTTGTTGCCAGTTGTCTGTCGTCTGAGGGCGAGACGGAAACGGAGATCATGCGACATCACAGCAGGCTTTTCCTGGTACCTAACTCACAACCCGAAGGAAAGGAAACCCGGGCTTAAATCATATTCGAGATGCGAGCGCGCGGCATCGCGGTGGCCGTGGCATGCGTGGTCCAGGTGGTGACCGCGGGTATTGTAGACATACGGGTGATCAAAGAGACATGGGCTGCGGCATGCTACCCGTCCGTGGAGAATATAGACGTGTACGGGTTCGCCGAGCAGCGTGGCAAGTGCGGCGCCTGCGAGGGCGGCGTGACGACCGACCGCCCGCCGGCTCTGTCTGTCTACCACTCTGAGATCATGCCGCCCAACGTCAGCGTCGCAACCATCCTCGACTGCACCCGGTTCTACCCAGCCAGCTCCTGCGTGCCGAGCTTCGACACGTGGCCTGAATCTACGCTTCGGTTCCTGCTGGTGGAATCTGATGCCCAACCAGCCGGCAACCGCGCTTTCCAAGACAGCGGCGATTGCAACACCACCAGCGACTCCAGCACATCGGCGATGCTAACAGACGGATCACCTTGCAGCGTTCCGCTCGACACTGTGGACCTCCAGCTGACCGTCTCCCTTGCGGGGGCGTGCCGCGAGTGGGCCACGTTCTATGCACCGGTGCTTCCGCTGCCCACAAACGAGGGCGGTGTCTTCGAACTTGGAGGCATCGAGGTGTTTTCCAGCGTCGAAGATGCGACTGTGACCGTTACTGACATGGACGGTATGTGACTCTGGCTCTTTCTTTTTCAAGAGTTAATTTTTCAACTGTTAAAGTTTTTTGGGGAGAACTTGGTGACGGCATGCAGCTGCGCGGCACGCGGTACACGGCGGGTAGAATTCAGTGGCGGTGGCATCCGTGGCAATTCACACGCTTGGTGTGTCTGACGCCAGCCGGTGCGTTCGACAAAACCTCCGTCGCCAGGATCGATTCCTGTCGTCGTAATCGAGTGTTGGTGAGGTCGATGTCTCCACCTGAGAGCATATCTTGTTGTACATGTTTACACGCGTCGCCATCTGCGCGCGTGCGTAATCCCTACGCTGATACCCAGCAAACTGTGCCACCTTGCAACCCGAGCTCTGGATCTAACTACGAGCTTTTTAACAGCAGCAACATCACTATACGCCATTGGTGCTGGATTTACCGCGGGTGCTGACACCAGACCTGTCCACCAATTGCGTTCATCGACATGTTTAAATGCCATCCATAGCTTCTAACGTACTAAGTACGCGTCGAGGGTATTTCTCTTCGCTGCCCAACAGCAAGTGTTGCTGTTGGGCAATTTGCGTACCTGCTGCCGTGTTTGCAGCAAATTGTTCTGTTGTTTGTCTTCAACAGTGATGAACGCGGGTGTCACCGTAAATAGTGAGTGTGTCGGTAGGGGCCAAGCTGATTGCGAGGGAAGATCCGGTGGCGGTAAGCAGCTGACGGTGGCATCCGTGGCAATCCACACGCTTGGTGTGTCTGACAACAGCCGTTCGACGACAAAACCTCCATCGCCGGGGACGAGAGCCGTGGATCCACAGGTACCACATGTGGATTTTGGTTTATTTCTTCCCCCACATGTGCTTGCCACAGGTTGGTCCACATGCAGGGGAGTCTAGGCCCACAAGTCGCCAAGGGCAGCCAGGTGTCGCCAAGTCTAGTAGTGAGGCTTTTTTTTTTCCCGCCGCACATAGGGGGGATAGGTTTTTTCCCCTCGAACCTTAAAGGAGGGGTTCGAATAATACACGTCTGGTTGTCTAAAAACACCACCACTATTTGATCCTGCTACTGTTCGGCTACCCGGCACTTTTTTTATTATTCGACAAATCGAATAATAACCCGGTGTTTTATTGGGAAAAATAAATTCCCTCTGGTGGAAATGGCTTGAGGAGCGTGACGATAAATTTCGTTTATTTTTTGACAGGATTCCGTTGTGTTTACACAGGCCGGACAAATATACGAATTTATTTTTTCCGATCTCGGAATTTATTTTGCGCCGCCAGCTATTTTCAGTCGAAACAAATAAATGAAATTTATTGTCCCTAGGGAAATAAATTCGCTTATTGTTCCGACTGAAAATAGCTGGCGGCGCAGAATAAGGTCGTAGGCAGAAATCTGTAGGGGAGACCCCTCGCAAAATTTTTTTCTCCCTGTGGTGAGTGAAATCGCGTGTTTTGTGCTCGTTTTGAGTCTAATCCATCGTTTCTGATCCATATCAAGACCTCGCAGAAAGAAAACCGCAGCACTTGTCAGCAGCGCTCATCCAACAGTCCTACCCAGCACGACAGCACCTGTGCAGTCCTTCATGCAAGCGCCCATGCAAGCAGCATCGTATGTTGTGAACTACAACGTCAACCTGCCGGGACTCCCCCAGTTGCAGCAGAACAACCAGGCACATTGATCTGTGACCCGTCACTTACAACAACTCCACTCCTACACAACGTTCTGCTACGCAATGTCTCAGACACACAACGTTCTGCTACGCAACGTTCTGCTAAACACCAACGTAACTGCAATGCAATATGCTCAACGTCTTACACAACGTTCTGCCGTGCACATTTGCTACGCAACGTTCTGCTAGACACCAACATAACTGCAAAGCAGTATGATTTTCTTTCCATCCTCGGGAATTTAGTTTTCCCAATAAAATCATTTATTCGGCAATAATTTCCGCCAATTTTGCCTCGGTGTCGGTTTTAGTCCCTCGGGAGGCCCCTCGGGGTTGCAAGCCCCCCCTCGGGCCTCCCTCGGGACTAAAACCGACACCTCGGCAAAATAAACGGAAATTATCGCCGAATAAATGCTTATTATTGGGAAAAATAAATTCCCTCTGGTGGAAATGGCTTGCGGAGCGTGACGATAAATTTCGTTTATTTTTGGCAGGATTCCATTGTGTTTACGCAGGCCGGAAAAATAAACGAGTTTATTTATGGAATTTATTTCGTCCACATGTGGACCACACGTATTTTCTCTGAGGCCGAAAACGGAGCGTAAGCCCAGGGTCTACTTCAAATTTTGCATTTTTCACTGGCTTCTGCCATTTGCGCTCTCAACCCAAGAACACGAACGAAAACCGAAAAAGAATAAGCAAAGTAGGCGAGGAACTTAATTTCATCATCCACGGCTGCCTCGTGCAGCTAGAGAACCCCGACTGTGGAGGACAACAAGCAGTCAAATACGGCTTTTTTAAAATATTTTTTTTTATCACATCTTACGACTGTAAGAATAACATCGAACAATAACCTACGCTACTTCCACTTCTTCGAGCCAACAAGCCTTCATGCGAACAGCGCAAGCGTAACCTCTGTCACTCAAACCCTCCAACCCCCCCCTGTACCCCGAGGACAACCCTCAAAACCCCAACTTCCCCTCTCCCCCCTTCTTTTTCTCCCCCATTTCTTTTTCCTTTTTTCATCCCCTAATCCGTGCCTCGTAACACACAGCCGCCGATCAACACGAAACCACCCAGAAGAAAAGCCAGGCACCGGGATCTTCCTGACGAGCACGCAACCCGGTGAACTTAATCAAGAGTCGAAGATTAGCGTCGAAACGTCCTGGCTTTTCACGCCGTAGCAGAACGACCACACCCTACCCAATCCCAAGCACCCCCTAAACGCGTTAGGGGACTTCACAAGGTTTCACAACGGAGTGACACAACACCCGAAACGAGCTGCACCCTCTCACTTTTCTCAACCCCCCGCCATACTCAAGCCTCTACGGTCAACCGGAGACTTTAAAATACCGACCTTCTAATCCACAAATAACGCTAGAAAACCTAGACACAAATATATTCAAAGCAACTGCAGAATAAGCACGAAAAGCCTCTAGGCAAAACCCCGTTTTCACATTCCTTCGAAGAAGACTTGATGCCAGCATCAAACATGAGAGATAATCCCATCCCCCGCAGGCGGCGTCTTGAAGCTGCTCGGCAGCGGCGCGGACCAGTTGACGATGCGGACGTTGTCCCGCGGCGTGGTCTACTGGCCGGACCTGTACCGGGACGAGACCTCCGTCGCCAAGACCGTGACGATGACCGTCGCTGCCGCCGGCCGGCCCCCGCTGTCCGTCACGGTGGCGGTGACGGTGCGCACGGCGCCCACCGCCGCTCTTCCACGAGCAGAGCCCCCGGGCCGCCGTTTGGAACTTCTCGAACGCACACAACACCGTGGTGAAAAAAGAATAGTAAAGAGGACTCCCTACCACTGCGGGGTCTTATATCTAGCATTTTTCACCGACTTCGGCTGACACCATCTGCGCTCTTAACCCTGGTTAAGAACACGAACGATAATAAACGCTAGAAAATCTAGACACAAATATCACATTTCTTCGAAGAAGACTTGATGCTAGCATCAATCCTTAAACTACGATACTCCCATCCCCCGCAGGCGGCGTCTTGAAGCTGCTCGGCAGCGGCGCGGACCAGTTGACAATGCGGACGCTGTCCCGCGGCGTGGTCTACTGGCCGGACCTGTACCGGAACGAGACCTCCGTCGCCAAGACCGTGACGATGACCGTCGCTGCCGCCGGCCGGCCCCCGCTGTCCGTCACGCTGGCGGTGGCGGTGCGCACGGCGCCCACCGCCGACGTGGCGGCCCTGCTCTTCCACGAGCAGAGCCCCCGGGCCGCCGTTTGGAACTTCTCGAACGTCTGGGTGCACACGAACGAGACCTTCACCTTCGAAGCAGCAAGCCCCGGCGCTGTCATCAAGCACTACGACGCGGCGGGGGCCCAGCTGGCGACCGACGGTAGCGTAGAGTACTCCAGCACCGGCATCGCGGAACCCCTGGCCAACGCGTATTTCGCGTGGGACGCCCCCTCTGACGCGCCGCGGGTCGTCGAATTCCGGGTCACCCCAGCCGGCGGCACATTGCCGGCCGTCGGGGCGACGCTGGTGGTGCGTCTGCTGCCGGCCCGGTGGCTGGAGGTCCGGCTGGTGGAGGCTGGGGCGGGCGGCGCGCCTCTGGCAGCCGTGTTTCCGTCCGACGGCCTCGCGTTCGTCGGCGGCTACGAAACCTGCGGGGTCCCGTGCGAATTCCTGCGGTGGGACGCAGTGCCCGAGCCGCCGTCGTTCGCGGAAGACTCGTCCCTGGACGCTCTGATGTTCCTCGCCTGCGTCCAAAACTTCGCCCCCGCCAGCGACTGCGTCCCGGAAGCCCTGCCGCCGTCACCCCGGGCCGCCGACCCCGCCTTCCTGATGCGCTTCGTCTTCGTGCACGGGACCCCGCCACCAGCGGGCCCACCAGGGGGGGGGCAGGAGTGCGTCGAGTACGCCGTCGGCGCCGGCCCCGACATGCCGGAGTACCGAGTAGCGGGTGCGGAAGCGCTGCCGGCGGGCGTGCAGTTCGTCGTTCCGGTGGTGCTGCCGTGCCCGCGGGCATGGGTCCGCGTGCACTTGGCGGGCGGCCGCCTCGCCGTCGACGATGCCGGGCGCCTGGCGGGCGTGCTCGGGTGCACGTCGCACCGAGAGGACGTCAGCCTGGCCTTTTGGCTGGACGGCGCTGCCGACGAGTTCGCAGTCCCTGCAGGTATCCCTTTTTTTTCTTTTTGTATAAGCACCTGCTTTGTAGGAAATGCTTGAGGAGACTGCCAGTTGCGATAGATCGAAGGAGGTAAATGTGCTGTAGCCCACACGAAACACAGGTAAATCTGGGTTTAGTGGCGGGCGTAAGCGTTCAACAAAAAAGACCCACTTTGTAGTTGTATTGTTTTCTCCCCCTCTAGCCTCCTTCGAAATGAGCACAAGGCAGTCCCTCGAGTATTTTGTGTTAACAATGCATTGTTGGTACTAAAAATTAGTAGTTGGCAGCGTACTAAAAGCAACTCACCAAATCAGGTGAAAAGCCGCTAGTGCGCACAAACAAACGGAAGCGCCATACTAATTTTTTATTAGCCCCATGCAATGTGTGAGGAAACTGAACCCCCAAGTAGGACCTTCTGATCATGATCATTTGCCAAATTTGCCACCTGAAACCACGTCCAGGATTTGGGCTCAGGGTAGTGCGGTCAACGAAAACTCTAGTTTCCCTTTCTACTTTCTCCTACTCTCGCGGTATACGGTTTTCGGATTTAAAACAAAAAACAAAAAAGCGAAATGATTGGAGGCAGTGGGGAAATCGCTTCCTCGACAGAGCTCGTCGAAGCTGACATAGGGGCGAAAGACCCATCGAACCATCTAGGTAGCTGGTGCGCTCCGAAGTTTCCCGCTAGAACCAAAGCAGGAGTTACGCCAGGTAAAGCGAATGCTTGGAGGCATTGAGGAAATTCGCATCCTCGACAGAGCTCGTCCAAGCTGGGTATAGGGGCGAAAGACCCATCGAACCATCTAGGTAGCTGGTTCGCTCCGAAGTTTCCCTCAGGATAGCTAGCACCAAAGCAGGAGTTACGCCAGGTAAAGCGAATGCTTGGATATCTCTTCGACAGAGCTCGTCAAGGCTGCGTATAGGGGCGAAAGACCAATCGAACCATCTAGCTAGCTGGTTTGCTCCGAAGTTTCCCTCAGGATAGCTAGAACCAAAACAGGAGTTACGCCAGGTAAAGCGAATGATTGAAGGCATTTTGGGGAAATCGTTTCCTCGACCTATTCTCAAAATCTGAATGGGCGTGGGCTCGGGATTACTTCATTGAACCCTGACGTAGAATCCTGGTTCTAAGTGGGCCACTTCTGGTGGTGGGAGCAGGACTGGCGACGCAGGATGAACCGAGAGCTGACTTAAGGTGTCAGACACCAGGACGGTGGCCATAGACGATAATGAGTGTGTACGAACACCTGCCGAATGTAAACTCGAAAAAGAACGCTGACAACGGCAGGAGATTCGCCCGAAGGCGAACTTCCCCCGGCACGTACAAACAATCATCGCGCCAATTCTTTTTTTTTTCGGTCTAATGTTCTTCATTGAATATCCGCTACTACATATCACCCATTCCACGAAAAAGTGTCACAGATTTTCCGTCTGAAAAGCAGCCCGTTTTGGGTCAAAATTTTGGAATTTTTGGGAAATTTTTTTTGGGATGAAAAGAGCTATCCCTGGCGATTATGGGCAAGCAATCAGCTCGCGTGGCGACCAAAATCTGGCGTGCAGATGGACAAAAGGTCGGTTTTGGGGCTGTTTCAAAAACCCAAACAAACGATTTCCGGCGGGAATCGAACCACCGACCCTCAAACCCCTGTGTGGGTGTGGTAACCTCTTGACCATGGGCTAAAAAAACGGCGGAATTTTTTTTTGTTCACTACCGAGTGAGAATTCTTGGACTCATTTTGAGTTCTTCGCAAACCGGGCGAAATAAGCTCTGAGAGAGCAGAAATACCGTCCTGGGACACTGGAAACGAGTAAATGACGATCTCGCACTTTCCGATAAGAATTCCAACTGAGCAGGCGCTAAAAGCGAATTTTGGCCCGAGGTTTGGCAACATAGCCTACCAGGTTACCGCACCCTCCTGGGCCCCTGTAGGCCTTGGTTCGATTCCCCCGGTCCGATTTTTTTTTTTTGCGATTTTTCGGTGTGAAAAGCAGCCGTCTGGAAATTATTTTCGAGGTCTTTTTGGGAAATCTTTTGGTTTTCGAGTAGTTCTGGGATGCGCGATTATGGGCAAGCTGCCAGCTAGCCCAGCGATCAAAATCTGACCCCCTCCTGGATGCAGAGAGAAAAAAAACCGATCTCCAGGACCCCATTTTTTCGGGTGCCGACCTCCATTTCCGGGAAGGGGGTCGGTCAAAAATTTTATCCGACCAAATATTCGGAAAGCCCTGTCCTCAACGGATTCAAACGTGTCCTCAAAATCTCGAAACCGACCATTTTCGGACCTGCAGATGGAAATTTTCGGCAGAAATCCGAAAAAAGCCGAAATCTGTGATACTTTTTCGTGGAATGGGTGATATATCAACCGTACTCTGCATCCACGCTCCTCCATCGAGGCTCACGCCAACAACCTCGCGGCGTGGACCTCGCACTCCTACGCACGCCTGGCTTCGTGATACCAGTACGCGGCCAACTAGAAGGAACACGAGCACTGAGGACGAACCATAAACGAACTAGTGCTACCAGAGGGAAAAAGCCCCCTTCGAGAGTTTTACACCCTGCGCGGGCGAAGAGCAAACCTCCTTTTCTTTGAGCGTTGAATCAGTCCGTATCATCGATCGGTTGCAGCTGATCTGCTGTTGTTACTCATTGCGAGACCTACCCCAGGAAGCGTTCTTGCTTTATCCTGGCCCGCCCAGCTGGCTACTTGCAGGTGAACGGTGAAATAAGATACCGCTGCGAGTGTACCCCACCTGTACAATCTGCTGCTGATACATGGGGCTGACCCTTGTTGTCTACAAACGACTTGAACCACCCAATTTGAGCGAGCAATAAAGATGTCTATTCTTGCGTGGTAGTCCAGGTTCAAGCACCCAAATCGTGCTTTGCGATATTGTGACGCCGCCGCATTTGCGACTGCATGTTTGCACCCAAAGTGGCCTCAGGGGCCGTCTCAGCGGCTCTCAATCTTCATCAAAATCCCGACAGGCACGTGCAGAGAGGTGACGGCATGGCTCTCGCAGAATGCGGTCGTACTCCCGAACCCAGAGAAGGTATCGGGTCCTACGAAGCTGCACATCTCGGCGACTACTGGGGGCCAGGTGAGCGCGGACAGCGTGGGAGTGGACGTGGAGGAGGTCATCAACCCCTCCCAATCCCCGGCGCCGCCTACGGAGGCCCCTTCGAGTACACCTGAGCCAACGGCGGCGCCGGACGCGTACAATGCTACTCTTGCACCGTCGGCGACAGACACACCCCAAACACCCTCCCCACCAACGGCAGCCCCTGACACCGCTGTCCCAGCCAGTGAAGAAGCCGTGACGGTCCTGCTGGCGCACAGCTCAGCGCTTCCGGTCGACGATTATAACAAGGCCTTGGAACGAATCGGCGCGCAGCTGCAGACGCTGACGGTCATCGCCATCAAGACCCATCGCCTGTGCAAGCTGCCGGCCCACCGAGTCGCAGTCGGAATTCAGCCGGCCGACGAGGATAACTGCCAGCCTCTGGAGCTAACGTACTCCACCTGGACAGCACAGCGACCCGCGGAGTTGCTGCAGAGTGTTGTGTTGGACTGCGCGAGCAGCGAATGCGTGCTCGTGCTGGAGACGACCGTGTATTTACTGGACAGCTCGAGTCTACAGAATTTCGTGGCGCGGATGATACGCGACCTGACGCAGCCGGGCAAGAGCTTGTGGGCGCTCGGGTTCCTGGCTGTGGAAACCGGGGCGACCACGACGACGAACCTGAACCTGGCTTTCAACTTCAACGGGCTGGTCTTGGCCTCCATCGATGAGGAGGCCGACCGGCTGACGGCGACCATGCTCGCCCTGTTTGCCAAACGCGGGCTTCCGACGGCCTCGATCACCATCGAGTACTTCTGCGGACTCCCAGTGGAACGCGCGTGGTACGGTATCCGAGAGGCGGACATGTCCAACGCCGATCTGTGCGTGCGCCTCAACAGCTCAGCCCGCGCTGCTCCTTTGTCGGTGACGATGCGCACGGGAGACTTCAACGTGGCTTGGTGCCACTTCGTGACCTCCAAGAGCGAAGACGAAGTGGAAGAACTGCTCGAGGACCTATTCACAACCCCAGGGGTGGATGGCATGATGATGTACGGTTTGAAGGCGGTCTTTCACACCAGAATCCCCAGGACATCTGCCCCGAGCTCCCGCGTGCCCGACACTACCAGTCCCGACACCACCAGTCCCGTCCCGGAGCCGCCTATTCCCGACGACGGCAAGGAAAACAAGAAGAAGCTGTTCCTGATCATCATTGTCGCCGCCGCAGTGGCGGGCATCGGTATGCGCCCCTGGACGCGTTTTTTTTTTTTTTTTTTTTTAATACCAAACACCATACTTGTACCCCGCCTTAAACAAAAGCGGGGGAAACGCGGGGGAAAAGCGGGGGATCAGACAACTCAATTCTGGACGAATATGGGCGAACAGGCCGTCCACACCTGTCGGGGAGGCTCGGAGGTCCTCGGGTCGTAGATCAGGCATGCTTCCGAAAAAGAGATGCCTGCACAGACCAAGCGCGGTGCCGGGGACATTGGTTCGGACGGGCCCGGACCCCCTTTCCTATATTGGGCATGACCCCTTTTCCCGAACTGGGGGGGTCGGCGACGCACACGCAACCTTTCCCCCGTGGCCAAGAAGGTCGCCCCGAAGAAGTGTGAAAACGGGAAGCAAGGCAGAGTCGCCCCGAAAGCCGTTCCTTCGGCTGGCAGCGACAGTGACGGCTATGAAACCGAAGCGACTTCGGCTGCGACTTCCGCAGCTGCGCACGGGCATTCTGAATACATGCCCTGCTTGTAACTGGGGTCGCTCGGGGGTTTCAACCCTGAGTACGAGGCTGACCCCGCACGAGCTCTCGCTCAGGGCAAACTCCTCATCAACGGCGACATCACGCAGTGTTTGGCTCCGAAACTCGGCGGGAGAGTGTGACGATGAGGTAGGCGAGTATTGAATAACCCGCTTTTTCCCCGCTTTTCCCCCGCTTTTTCCCCGCTTTGCCCGCTTTTCCCCCGCTTTTGCCCGCTTTTTCCCCGCTTTTTCCAAATTTGGGAAAAAAGAAAAAAGCGGGGATCCCGCTTTTTTTTAAGGCGGGGTACAATTATGAAACACAGGGTATTAGTTTGAAGGCTTCCGGGGTTTGCAGATTTAGACCGTTACTATGGGGGGGTTTTGGGCGGTGTTTCGGTGCCGTTTTCGCCGATGTACGGCGTCTTGGGGCCGACACATCTCCACAACTTCGTTCGGCAAAAGAGGGGTCTTCATGGTCCTTTATGGGTCAATTATGGTCACCCGGACACATTTTGCGGGCGTTTTTTCCACCTACACCAGTCTGGATCAAGCTTTTCGGGGGTTTCCGAATGCTTCTGGGTTCCCTGTGGGGTTGGGTGCCATATGGGGACGCGCTCCAAAAACAGTCAAAATCGTAAACAGACAGTCTCGTCAGGCAACTGAAGGGGGGTGGACCTGGGGACCTATTTTCCTTTGTTTCCTATGATAATAGGTCCACGGTGTTGTGTGCACCGCCGTGCTTACAGCAACATTTTTAGCGTTATTTTTAGCAACATCGCGCCGAAGGCGCGACGGAAAATTTGGAAAAAATAACACCGCCCCCCCTTTATCATGTGTGGGCAACTCTTAGCTCGTGTGGGATACTCAACTGTCAAACAGGACCTTGGCCCGGTAATGAAGCACAGTGGCAGCTGCAACCTGCCGACCCGAAGCTGAACACAATTGAATGACAGCGGCTGGGTCTCAGCAGCGGAGGCTCAGCAGCCTTCCAGCACCCTCAGCACACTGCTACAAACACCACACCCCCCGCCTATATTTACTTTGAACACCGTTTTTTGAACATTTTTTTTTTTTTTTTTTTTTTTTTTTTCCGCCCAAGTTGAGTTGCAGAGAAAGCGGCTTCGCTGGGCACTGCCTGAGGGCGGACCAGCCAGCATCGAGCGTGCTTCTGGCAACGACACGTCGAAAGAAGAAACGCGGTCCGCTTTCTTATCTCGATGTGCTCCAACGCGACCTCGGCATGTCGAACACAGAGGAGATCCGGGAGCTGATGGCAGACAGGGTAGCATGGGACGCGAAGGTCCAGCGGGTGGTGGAGGCCACCAGGCAGAGAACCGTGCGGCTGCCGCGGAAGACGCGGAAAGGCATGAAGGCACGTGGGACCGGATCCGGACGACCCTGAAGGCACGTGGGACCGGATCCGGACGACCCTGAAGGCACGTGGGACCGGATCCGGACGACCCTGAAGGCACGTGGGACCGGATCCGGACGACCCCGGAAGCGCGTGATCTCGCAGGCTGCGCGGCGCATGCGCAAGGTTAATGCGCTGAAGTACATCGACCAACTCATTTGTGCGGCACCGACCTGCCACGTTCAAGCTTGCTCCGACCACTGCACCCTCTGCCGACACTCGCTAGCCGTCGACGCTCATGACGGCAGCCCCATCCTGAAGTGCAAATACTGCCGACGCGTCACTGCTGCTGTGTGCGCTCGGATTGGCGCCGCTCAAGCGGCCACCTTATGTCACTCGTTCGTTTGTAAAGATTGCTCCGTTCTTCTCCCTGACTTGTTCCCGGATTAGGATGACACATACTACTACTACTACTCCCGGCCAAGTCCGGTTTGCAGATTTAGACCGTCGGTCTAAATTCTGCAACGGAAACTAATCCCCTGGTCCAAACATGAAATGTTGGAGGAAATGAGAAGCTCGTCGCCGCAAACCGCGGCGTTTTCCCTTGCGTCCTGAATCCAGCTTTACGTAAAAACCGATCAGGCACTGCGTTCAACGAAAATCTCTCGGCGAGCACGAATCACGCACTCCCCATACGCGAACCCAGACCCAGTTTACGCAATCAGCAGTTGCAGACAACACGACCAGCCTCCTGACAAAAATCTCGTTTTCACCACCCGACTCCCAACCGCAATGGTCAACCGGAGACCCTAAAACTAAACCGTGATAACTTTCACTCTAACGAACGTTTACACCCCCGTAGAGATGATAGAAGGTAGAATAATTGGGCTCAAGCTTCGATTGTTCCGTTCAAATGTGCGCAATCTGCGAAAAAGCCGCGTTCTTCGGTGAGCACGAATCGCGCACTCCCGTACGCGAACCAGACCCTGTCAAAGCAAACAGCAATTGCAAACCACGAACATCCTTTTGACAAAAACGTCCCGAATCCCAGCCTCAACGGTCAACCGGAGACCCTAAAACAGCGAACTTTGAAACCGCAATAAATGCTAAAACCCCCGTAGAGATGATGGAAGAGTCCACCGGGTTGGCTCAAGCTTTGAACTTTTCCGTTCCAAAGAGCTCTTTCCACCAGCCACGCGGCTTTTCCGCAAGCTGGAATTGCTGATTGCCGCACTGAGGGGACTACTAAGGGCAACACCAGGAACACACTGGTAGGTGAGCAGCGACACCTCCCGAAAGTGAGCCAAGGGCGCGGTGGTAACCCCACACGCAGAACGCGGGGAAGGGGAACGTGTTCTCCGAACTACTTTGAAGCCCCTTCCCGACCGTAGCCCCGAGGAAGGTGCAAACATGGAGGGTGCTACGGTAGCCGTGCACGGGTCTTGGGCACGTGCCTCGTGCAGGGCGGGTGCTTGTGATCCGCCGCGAAGTTCTCTCCTGGTGCAGTCCGGAGAGACCGGCGCCGAGTTTCGGCTCTCAGCCGGCTCCCTCGCGCGGCAACCTTGAGGGAGAGCGCAGACACAATCCATCTTAAAAAGGACCACGCGCACTGGGGGGACTACTAACTGGATTTCACACTAGACTTAGGTAGGTGGCTGCACCGATACTTTGACCACAGCACAGATAATACCCGGTCCTAGAGTACATCGACACCTGCGTTAATGTGTAACAGATGTGCCGCCCCAGCCAAACTCCCCACCTGACTGGTGTCTCCAAACGAGGATTCGCGAGCCGAAGCCCGGTTGTCGCTGGAAACGGATAAGCTACGAATCCGAAGACCCTAACCCCACAAGGGAGCAGCTGCCGTCTTCCCATCATTGGATAATTATAGCGCGTAGAGATCTTCGTATCGTGTGCCTGATCCCGTCGGGCGAACTCGCTCGCACGACGACATGTTGCCGGCAGTAAAGTAAATTGCACTCGCTGCCAAGCGGCCGCAGAGGGTGCGGGAGCTAGAATGGGAACGGTGCAGCAAACAACATTGCGACCGGAAATTATACAAGGCCAAGGCTTTCAAGCTGCTAACACGATGGAGACTGCCACCACGATTTATCCACTGGAAACAAGTTTCAATGGGTAGAAGACCAGTCATACTAGTCACGCCCTCGCCGGGCGGCGAAAAGGCACCCAGGTGCCGATATGAGAAAAGAGCCCCCATTTGACGAAGGACACGCGGACAATTTTGAGTTTTGTCGCTCTCGAGCGAACTTTTACTCAAAACGATCTCTCACAGTGATCATAGGTCACTTGGACAAATGAGAGTTTTCTCGGACTCTAGCGAATTTTCACTTTAAAGCATGATCCTGTGTCACTGAGACAACTTAGAGTCTTCTCAGACTCCGAGCGAACTTTCACTTCAAAGCAATCTCACAGTGATCATGTGTCACTTGGACAATTTAGAGTTTTCTCGGACTCTCGGGCGAAACTTTCACTCCAAAGCAATCTCTCACAGTGATCACATGTCACTTGGACAGTTTAAAGTCTTCTCAGACTCTCGAGCGAACTTTCACTTCAAAGCAATCTCTCACAGTGATCATGGGTCACTTGGACAATTTGGAGTTTTCTCGGACTCTCGGGCGAACTTTCACCCCAAAGCAATCTCTCACAGTGATCATGTGTCACTTGGACAATTTAAAGTCTTCTCAGACTCTCGAGCGAACTTTCACTTCGAAGCAATCTCTCACAGTGATCATGTGTCACTTGAACAATTTAGAGTTTTCTCGGACTCTCGGGCGAACTTTCACTCCAAAGCAATCTCTCACAGTGATCATATTTGCGGTCGTTATGAGGAGACGATTCAGCAGCGGGCCGAGTGCTGTTGAAGACCCCAGCCGACGCCCGTCGTCTCAGCGCTACGCGGAGGCGCCGGGGGCGAATGCTGCCGTTTTCGATTCGGATCCTGAAAACGCGGGCGAGCTCGAAATGGTGTGTAGCAGAGTTCCTTCTTGTGTTTGTGACTCTGACTCTTTGTATATCGGAGAGCCAGTAACTACCGCTAGTAGTAAATGTATTGCTGGGATTCCTTGGAAGGAACACTAATGGAACACTAATGGAACACTAATGGACCACAGAAATGGACCACTAATGGACCACTAATGGACCACGAATGGACCACTAATCACGGTTGTGATACGAATCGTTTATTGTATTTTATTGTATTTTTATTGTACAAATTTTCGTATATTATTGTATACAATACTGTACAATAATACAAGAATATACAATAATATACAATAATATACAATAATTTACAAGAATATACAATAATATACAAATCATTATTGTACGACTGCAGTTAGAGAAACAATCAGAGCAGCTCTGCGAAGTAACAGCATTATCGTTGAACCCAACTCATGGCAGAATCGAAGAGAACTCCCAATGGCCAACCAGAGACTCAAAAATACCGGCTTCATAAAACTCAAAACAGTTTGGAACTACGCGAAAAGGTCAGGAACAAAATGGGGCGCAACAAAAAGCGACGACGCCGCCGCACTTCGAAAAGCGCAACGTTCGCTGCTACCAGCAAACCTCTCTGAGCTATTCCACACTCTACTCAACTTAGAGCCATGGTGCGAACAATGGACCGATACGGTTTACAGGGCAACTCCTGCTCAACTTGTAAGACGTGGGGAGCCCAAGAACACTCACCTAACCTGGCGAGAACTTGGTGTCGGTCACAAATTGTTTCGAACCTGACTCGCCAAAGCGACCAAGTAAGGTGTACACGAAAGAAGCCATGCATGCCCCCCCAAACCCACCCGTATTAGCTTTAAAAGAACCCATTCGACGAAAGTCACCCGGAGACTCTAAAATCCCGGATTCTCAAGCGAACTATAACTCTGAAAACCCACCCAGTGCAGTTAAAAAACTCGCTCTGAGTCAGTCGCAGGAGAGTACACGCACAACCTCTAAGCCAGCAGCCAAGAGCCAAAAGAGGAAACAGCTAGTCGAAAGCGAAGACAGCACGAGCGACAGCAGCCCCCCTCTGCCGAAGTCGAAGAAGTTAAAGAAGAACCTTGGCAAAGCACAACCTCTGCCGAAGCCGAAGAAGTTAAAGGAGAACCTTGACAAAGCACAAGAGAGCAGCAAGAAGAAGAATCGACCGTACTACGTTTCTCCTGCAACTCGACTTCAGGGTCTTTCGGACACCCAGAAAAAAGGCCTGGTGGTGAAGACAGTGAAGAGTCTCGACTTCGACGTGCGCCAGGCAAAGCTGAAGGAAGGCCGTAAAGAGACCGACACTGTCTTGTGGTGCAATCCATGCAACCAGATCATCGACCACCGGGAGCAGTCAACGGCGAAGAACCACAGTGTTTGCAAGTCACACCTTAGGCGCCTCGAGGCGCTCGCCAAACAACCAACAAAGCCCATGCCAGCTGAAAGCGCTGCCTTGAAGCAGGCCTGTCTCTCGGTACCAAACAAAGAGGCTTTTGAGGATGATGTCTCATTTGTCGCTTGCGCAGCTGGCCTGACTCGAGGACAGACGGAAATGATGATGCTGCCTGTGCGGAAGCACCTGTTCCCGAAATTCAGCTCAGCCCAGAGTCTTCTGGCCCGCATGCCGAAGCATGTCACAGAGGCCGAAGAACGGATTAAATTCGTTGTTGAAAGGCAGTTGCTCGGAATTGCACTTGACAGCACAACAAGCCCGTCGTTGAACCTGCAATACATGGGCATAACTGCTTTCCTCGAGAAAGATGTGGTGCTCCTTGGGATCGACTCCCTTGACGATGGAAGCGCATACGCGGCAGAAGACGTAGAACAGCTCATTGCACGGATCACAAAAGAATTCAGCTTCGAAGTCTCTTTTGTAAACTTGGACAGGTGCGCTGTGAACCAAAAGCTGGCAAAGGGCATGAAGAACGCGCCTGTTGTGTGGTGCCTTGGGCACCACTTGAACAAGGCCCTGCGCGAGTACTTTACGACTCTGTTCCCCGACGCAGTCGAGTTTTGTACCCTCTTTTCGCAGGCGCTTGGTGGGTCGAAGAATGCTCGTCGGCGGAGGTGGAAAGACTTTCAGAGCAAGTACCAAAGTAGCGAACGGGCGCGGCACCAGGAAAACAAGGACCAAGTGACGAAGATAAAGAAATGCCTGGAAATGATTGAGCAGGGATACGTTCTGGCAGCAAACTCGTTGAAAAAAGCTTTTCCAGAAGTCGAAGACTCCATTCGCCTCGAAAAGGCGAAGGAATATATCAGAGCCAACGAAGACGTCATCGATGTTGACGTCGAGTCACCAAGCCCAGCTGCCGCTAGAACACTTGGAGAGACCCGGTGGTCGAGCATCCTGGACGTTTGCGAGCACGTCTTCCAGAGGCGGGAAGTCCTCGCCAAATTTGTCAGAGAAGAACTTCAGAGGAAATACTTTCCCCTTTCCATCAGAAAGTTGGCTGCTGCAATGGGGTGCAACGAAACAGCCGATAAAAGTTATTCTCAACTTGCTGAAATGAACATTGCTGCAAGCCACCTTCGCAAGCTTTTAAATTGGGTGGCAAACCCCCCAGGTGCGTCCGATGCATCCAAAATTCATGGGGAGTATGCACGCTATTGTGCCTCGGTCGGGGAAAAGGAGAGAGTTGTTGTCAACTGTTTGGGACACATATGACAGCAAGGATGTGTTCCGACGACAATATTCAGTGCGATACAGAACTTGTTTGCGTGTGAAGGCTGCTTTGCCACTTCGAATCATAGGAGTCCGGGACCTAATTGACTAGTTGGCGGTTTGCATCTATGTGTTTGAAACCTTGACAAAGACGACAATGTTCAGAAGTCAGTTGTTCGAGTCCATTGGGTTAGCTCATTCCGTGTAAAAGCCGTCTCGACGTTCTGCTCACCTTACTCTCTGCACTGTGCACGTACAATAATGTACAATAATATACTCATAGATGGCCGTTATATAACGTTATATAACGTTATATAACGTTATTCCCGGAGTTATTTGTTACCCCCCCCCTAAATCCAGAAAAACCGTTATTGACCGTTATAAAACCGTTATTTGCCATTTTTGGTCGAAAAATAACGTTATTTGACCGTTATAACGTTATATAACGTTATATAACGTTATAATAACGGTATAATAACGTTATATAACGTTATAATAACGTTATAATAACGTTATATAACGTTATATAACGTTATATAACGGTTTTTTACCAATCCATGGGAGGTCACACTGTCCTCCAGATTTTGGTCATTTTTGGCCATTTTTGCCACATTTTCCAGATTTTGGCCAATTTTGGTTATTTTTGCCAATTTTTCCAGATTTTGGTCAATGTTGACCAGTTTTGCCGTGTTTTCCAGATTTTGGCCCATTTTGGCCGTTTTTACCGATTTGGCCAGGATTGGCCATTTTTGCCATGTTTTTCAAAAATTTGGCTATTTTTGCCGATTTTTCCAGGTTTTGGTCATTTTTGGCCAGTTTTGCCATGTTTTCCAGACTTTGCCCATTTTGGCCGTTTTTGCCGATTTTTCCAGGGTTTTGGTCATTTATGCCCTGCCCCTCACCAGAGCTATTCTTGTCTGAGTTTCTTAAACCCGCACAAGCTCGAACAGGCAGTCCGTGCGCGGAAAAAAAAAAAGGTCGAAAGACACCAATCTGTACACCCATTCGGGATCGTCGGAAACACAAAAACACGTGTACCGCCCCACCCGCTTCGATTTCAGCCACACTAGTCTTTCCAAAGGGAATATCGACTATGCCTGCGAAAAGCTCCCCGAAGGTCCAGCCGAAGCCGAAGGTTCAACCTAAAGCTCAGCCGAAAGCTCAGCCGAAGACCCCAGGTACACAGCGCAAACGGCCTCGCGCCGAAAGTACGGATAGCAACAGCAGCAGCAGCAGCGCCTCGGTTGCAAAGGCGCGACGCGGAAGGAAGAAGGTGGCGGAAACGCTGCGCGTCGAGGCCTTGTCCCGCGACCTGGCATTGACTGGCCCCAGCGTTCTCCCTGTCACGAAACCACCAAGTAAGAGCCCGGAACAACGATTCATCGACCGGATCAAGAAAACCGACCCCGGGCTGGCTGGGTTCTACGGGAAGCGCCAGCTGTGACTGCTCGACTTTGCATGTCTCGTGCTCATCATGCACCCATATTTGGTACTGGGACCTTGTCTGACTGGCATAGTACGCAACGGTCTGCCGAGTGGACAAGCTTGGACAAGTTGGACTCCAGTGGCCGGATCATGCTGGTGACATCTGCTGCCTCACGAAGGACACTGCAAACGACCGTTACGGGCCACCGACTGAGGGACACGCGCCGGAAACCCAAAACTGCAGACATCCACATCCCAAGAACAACATCGCACAGTGAAAGAGTCATGTGAATCCGGAAGGATCGCGTTTGTCGCGCTTGGGTGGAAGTCCGCAAGAAAATAAGTAAAAGAGAAAAAGCTCTGGGGAGGGGCTATACGGACCCCTGAGGACCGGTTACTACGAATTCTTTTCGGACCAGGGTTTGTTTCCGAACAGTTTTTGTGACCGGGATCCAAAAATCGGCAAAAGTCTGGAAAAATTGGCAAAAATGGCCGAAATTGACCAAAATCTGGAAAATCGGGAAATCTGGAAAAATCGGAAAAAATGGCCGAAATTGACTGATCTGGATAAATCGGCCAGAGTGGCCAAAATCTCAAAATTGTCCAAAATCTTGAAAAATCGGCAAAAATGGCCGAAATCTGGAAAAATCGGCAAAGATTGCCGAAATCTGGAAAAAATCGGCAAAATGGCCAAAACCTGAAAAAATCGGCAAAAGTCTGGGAAAATTGGCTAAGATTGACCAAAATCTGGCAAAAATGGCCAAAATCGGAAAAAATGGCCGAAATGGACCAAAATGAGGAAAAAATGACAAAAATCTGGAAACATGGCCAAAATCGGAAAAATTCTAAAAACCGTTATTTGCGTTATTTTTTCCGTTATTTTGCGTTTTCGACCGTTATATAACGTTATATAACGTTATATAACGTTATCACCGTTATAACGTTATATAACGTTATATAACGTTATCAACCGGCCATCTATGATATACAATAAAAATACAATAATTCTCGGTCAGAGGGGTGAATACAATAATGTACAATAATCCATTCGTTTCACAACCGTGACTAATGGACCACTAATGGACCACTAATGGACCACTAATGGACCACTAATGGACCACTAATGGACCACTAATGGACCACTAATGGACCACTAATGGACCACTAATGGACCACTAATGGACCACTAATGGACCACTAATGGACCACTAATGGACCACTAATGGACCACTAATGGACCACTAATGGACCACTAATGGACCACTAATGGACCACTAATGGACCACTAATGGACCACTAATGGACCACTAATGGACCACTAATGGACCACTAATGGACCACTAATGGACCACTAATGGACCACTAATGGACCACTAATGGACCACTAATGGACCACTAATGGACCACTAATGGACCACTAATGGACCACTAATGGACCACTAATGGACCACTAATGGACCACTAATGGACCACTAATGGACCACTAATGGACCACTAATGGACCACTAATGGACCACTAATGGACCACTAATGGACCACTAATGGACCACTAATGGACCACTAATGGACCACTAATGGACCACTAATGGACCACTAATGGACCACTAATGGACCACTAATGGACCACTAATGGACCACTAATGGACCACTAATGGACCACTAATGGACCACTAATGGACCACTAATGGACCACTAATGGACCACTAATGGACCACTAATGGACCACTAATGGACCACTAATGGACCACTAATGGACCACTAATGGACCACTAATGGACCACTAATGGACCACTAATGGACCACTAATGGACCACTAATGGACCACTAATGGACCACTAATGGACCACTAATGGACCACTAATGGACCACTAATGGACCACTAATGGACCACTAATGGACCACTAATGGACCACTAATGGACCACTAATGGACCACTAATGGACCACTAATGGACCACTAATGGACCACTAATGGACCACTAATGGACCACTAATGGACCACTAATGGACCACTAATGGACCACTAATGGACCACTAATGGACCACTAATGGACCACTAATGGACCACTAATGGACCACTAATGGACCACTAATGGACCACTAATGGACCACTAATGGACCACTAATGGACCACTAATGGACCACTAATGGACCACTAATGGACCACTAATGGACCACTAATGGACCACTAATGGACCACTAATGGACCACTAATGGACCACTAATGGACCACTAATGGACCACTAATGGACCACTAATGGACCACTAATGGACCACTAATGGACCACTAATGGACCACTAATGGACCACTAATGGACCACTAATGGACCACTAATGGACCACTAATGGACCACTAATGGACCACTAATGGACCACTAATGGACCACTAATGGACCACTAATGGACCACTAATGGACCACTAATGGACCACTAATGGACCACTAATGGACCACTAATGGACCACTAATGGACCACTAATGGACCACTAATGGACCACTAATGGACCACTAATGGACCACTAATGGACCACTAATGGACCACTAATGGACCACTAATGGACCACTAATGGACCACTAATGGACCACTAATGGACCACTAATGGACCACTAATGGACCACTAATGGACCACTAATGGACCACTAATGGACCACTAATGGACCACTAATGGACCACTAATGGACCACTAATGGACCACTAATGGACCACTAATGGACCACTAATGGACCACTAATGGACCACTAATGGACCACTAATGGACCACTAATGGACCACTAATGGACCACTAATGGACCACTAATGGACCACTAATGGACCACTAATGGACCACTAATGGACCACTAATGGACCACTAATGGACCACTAATGGACCACTAATGGACCACTAATGGACCACTAATGGACCACTAATGGACCACTAATGGACCACTAATGGACCACTAATGGACCACTAATGGACCACTAATGGACCACTAATGGACCACTAATGGACCACTAATGGACCACTAATGGACCACTAATGGAACGCTAATGGAACGCTAATGGAACACTACAGGAACCCTAATGAACCACTAATGGACCACTAATGGGCCACTAGTGGACCACTAATGGACCACTAATGGACCACTAATGGTACACTAAATGGAACACTACAGGAATCCTAATAGGCCTCTAATGGGCAACTAAATGGACCACTAATGGAACACTAGTGGATCCCTTATGGACCACTAATGGAACACTAATGGATCACTAATGGACCACTAGTGGACCACTAATGGACCACTAATGGACCACTAGTGGACCACTAGGGGAGTGAAAGAGTACGTACAGTAGTGAGTAGAGAAGATTACGAGTGTAGAAGAACGGAGGTAGCACAGACTACCAGACCAGCGGAGGCCACCAAAAAGATTTCTTACCTTTTCCTTATCCCTCAACCAGCTCCAATAACAAGGGCCCCCCCCCATGCGTTGTAGGGGCCGTCTCCCCGTGTCGGATTCGCCTGTGCTGTGGCCCTGGCTGTGACGAGCTACGAACAGCCAGACTCGTACCGCTGTCCTGTCTGCAGACACTCAGGTTCTGCGCTGATGATGGTCCGCCTTACGTGTCCGTGGCTTACAGGATTGAAACACGGTGCAGACGGACTAGTGCGGTGCTCATATCCATTCCAAGCACGTCTTGCAATCCCCCCATGCGTGTATGCGGTGTGCATTCAGCGGCGTTGAACCGCCTCCACGGGTGTCCCGGACCATCCTTTTACCTCCTCGGCGCACTTCCATCTCGGCGTATTCCCGCCACGGGAGCCACTCCTATGACATCGATATTTCCGCAATTACTCGGAAGGATTCCGTGCTTCATCAGGCACGGCGGTCGTGTGGATCCGCTTGTATGCGCTCCGCGTACTGTGGCGCTGGGAAAATAATGTGCTCCATGATATGGTAGGATGCCCATGGGCGCTGTGCAACGTCCCTTAAACCCAGAGCGGGGTTCTATGCTCAGAAGAAGGATCTTCGGATGGATTGCCTATTCCGACTTCAGAATGAGAGTATAGGCCCACATGCACAGCATCGCACTTCGCCAGATAATTATATCCGTCCAAACCCCTCTCTTCCCCTAAACATCGAACTAAGATTCTCCCCCGTTTGGCATCGTCTCATATCAAAGTCGTGCACGGAAAGAAGAAACACTCGAGCTGCGTTGACTCCGAATGGAAGGGAGGAGATAGAGGTAGACGGGCAAATGCAATACCGGTACAAACACAATCTAATTTGTTCACGTTCAAGTTGTTTACTTCACAGAAGGACGGTGCCACGGTGCGACTCGGCAGCCCCTGCTAAACGAGCGCCACGTGGGGGGTGAAGTGAACGGATTCATCCCTTCCTTCAGCACCAAAAGTCCAGGAATACCGGTATTCCCAGCAATAGAGAGCAAAAGACGCATAAAAGGAGAGAATAGCCGTAAAAGGAACAAAAAGAAAGTTTACCACGATTACCAGTTCTTCGCTCACACCACCGTGTGTTGTTGACATTTTACCTGTCGTGTTTGTGTGTCTTGTCGTAGGGATAGACCCGCATGGCCGCACGTCCGTTCAACACGTGGTGGTTCGGTAGTTACAGCACTTGGGATCCCTTCGGTTCACAAAACTACGCAGTTCTTTGCCTGGCAGCCTCGTCGAGCATTTCCTTCCAAGCTGGCGCTTATGAAAAAGAATCATCTGTTGTGCAATCCTCCCACGCACGTTGCCAACCCACACAGAGCGACGTCGACCTTGAAGATTGAAGTCTCAGCCCAATGTCGCAAAGCCATGTTTCCTGCTCGGATGCGAAGCGACCCAAGGCAAACCGCTACTGGTGAAATCCACGAGGAAGCAAACCGGCGAGGCATCGGCCCACTCTGTCAAAGGACAATACCACAAGGAGGCAACTCGGGGAAAGAACAACTGGGGACACCCCCAGGAAAGCCCAGGGCGGATCACACCAGCAACGTGTTTTTCGTTTTTGAATGTATGCTATACAGTTTGATTAGACCTCTTTAGTAGTTTGTGCTGATCACGATTGCGGGCGTCGGAAACCATAACGTAAAAAAACACCCGCCTTCCCTTTTTTTGCCGAGCTTATCGATTTACCCAACGAACGTCGCCGCCAAACCCACTCTAAAGAGCGGGCGTTCAGGGCCGCGTAGCGTGTCGCGCGCAAGCGCCCGACCCTATGCGGCCCGGTCTCTTTTTAACCCCCCCCTTTCTGGTCGCCGAGAATTGTCCTTGCCCGCCTCTCCCACGCGCCTCGCAGGATTTACTTCCCAGCCCTCTTATCGCTTTGGTGCTTCGACCGTTGGCGCTGCAAGCGGCGTTCCCGCGTCCCTGGAGGTTTGCTTTGCACCAGCGTGTGTACTGGTGAGATGCAGTCAACGAGTAGGGCAGGCGCCCCGATTTTTTAGCTGCCTGTTTCAGCAGCATTCCCCCCCAAAACGGTTTGGCCTGTGTTCTCGTAGCGTCGACGGTCCTGAACGAGCCCAGACTTGCGTCGGCGAGAGGCGAAGTTTGGAAGATCTTCATGAGCCGGTCCATCCCCTGCTGATAGTGATTGCTGAACAGGCTGTGATCGCTGCATTAGTTTGGATTGCCAATATTTGTGGCGTGAATCTGCATCGCCAGCTTCGCGGTCATCTCTTCGCACCGTGGCGTCATGCTTTCGTTTCGTCAGCTCGTCTTGATCGTCGCGTTCAGGCGTGATGGACTGTGATAGGCACGGGTATTTCCTGATTCGCTCCATTCGGAAGAGTGGGGTTAGATCAGAAGAAACCCGGATGTGAACTTGGAAACACGAATGAAAGCGCGATGGATTCAATGGTTCTCTCGATGCTGAGCAGGCAATCCGACGCAGCTGCAGGGGATAGAGTGGACCGACTCAACGAGGATCCACGGAGCCGCACGCGCAGGCGGTTGAGAACGCTACCCAGACGGCTACGGCGGGACACACCCACACACACGGCTGCTCCACATGTAAACCATGAGGCAAAACGCCCGTGCCAGACAAAGCTCCGCACAATGGGCAATCATCACGAGCGGGCGGCAGGAGCCTCGGCGGTAACGTAAAAAGGGCGGAAAAATGGGCGATATTCCGCGTAGTACCACACAAAAAAACATGCACAGGAGTACCGGTCGTCGGCATTGCACCTCGCTTGCCTACACGCGATTTGCGGCCCTTCCCTGTGCGAGCGAGCCTCGGGACAGGCCTCAAAACTGTGACCCCCAGGTGGCGGCTGCCAACCACGACGGGAGCTTGCACCAGGAGTTCGGAACAGCTCGTCAGAACTACCTCATTGCAGAGGGAGAGTTTGCACTGCGTCCCGCATTGAGGGGGTCACACTCCCGCATTGAGGGAGTGCCACTCCCATTGAGGGGGTCACACTCCCGCATTGAGGGGGTCACACTCCCGCATTGAGGGGGTCACACTCCCGCATTGAGGGGGCCACACTCCAGCATTGAGGGAGTGCCACTCCCGCATTGAGGGAGCCACTCCCATTGAGGGGGTCACACTCCCGCATTGAGGGAGTGCCACTCCCGCATTGAGGGAGTGCCACTCCCGCATTGAGGGAGCCACTCCCATTGAGGGGGTCACACTCACGCATTGAGGGGGTCACACTCCCGCATTGAGGGGGTCACACTCCCGCATTGAGGGAGTGCCACTCCCGCATTGAGGGAGCCACTCCCATTGAGGGGGTCACACTCCCGCATTGAGGGAGTGCCACTCCCATTGAGGGAGTGCCACTCCCATTGAGAGGGTCACACTCCCGCATTGAGGGAGTGCCACTCCCATTGAGGGGATCACACTCCCGCATTGAGGGAGTGCCACTCCCGCATTGCGTCCCGCATTGAGGGGGTCATACTCCCGCATTGAGGGGGTCACACTCACGCATTGAGGGCCACACTCCCGCACTGAGGGAGTGCCACTCCCGCATTGAGGGGGTCACACTCCCGCATTGAGGGAGTGCCACTCCCGCATTGAGGGAGTGCCACAAACTCTGACACACAACCGAAAGAACGCGGTCATAGGCAACCGACTGACATCGCCGGAAACACAAAAAAGGGCAAAACAATGGCAGACGGCGCAGCCCGGACGTCGAAGGTGGTCGGCGGCGGGATCTCCGAAGTGCGACCGAATGAATCCGAAACCGCGCTGGTGGACCGGCTCCTCAGCGAGGGAAAAATGGTGAAAGTCGAGGGAGAGCACGCGACGCTGCGGTACTCGGTGATCGTCCGACAGACCACGCAAGACGACATCACGCGGGACTCGTTGCAGTGCACGGTCAGGGCTGTGTTCGACCATGCTGTGGCTGTGTTCTCCCCGTTCGCACCCGACAGCGAGCTCTCCAAGCTGAACGCGTCGCCGATGAACCAACCACAGCCGGTCTCCTCCGATATGGCGTTCGTCCTCTCGGCCGTGGACAGGGTGCACAAGCTGACGAGAGGCGCGTTCGACCCTTCCGTGGCACCCCTGACACGGCTCGTGGTCGCCGGGAAGGCCGGCGACGCGGCGGCGCTGCAGCAGGCGCAGGATGCCTGCGGCTGGGAGACCGCCTGGAAGTTCACCGACGGCGAGAAGCCGACCCTCACGAAGTTGAAGCCCTCCGCGGCGATCGACTTGTGCGGCATCTCGAAAGGTTGGACCTTGGACACGCTGGCAGACAAGCTCAGCTCGATGGGTGTCGCCGACGCTTTCATCGACTGGGGAGGCGACTTGAAGGTGCTCGGCAGCCACCCTGTCGGTATGTCGTCGTTTGAGTCTCATGAACACCGCACAGAGTATTCATCGGCTAGCCTCGCACAATCAAAATACCCCATCATCATCGTGATCATGCTCGGGTTCGGGATGGCTCCAAAACTTTGTTTTACAGTTTACTGCAAGATTTCTTCTCGTCTTTGGAGGTCTAACATGACTTTTCCAAAAAAAAAAAAAAGCCGAAACGAAAACGGCCCTGCAACCGCCTCACTGTCTGGCTCACACGCAAGTGCAGTGCACTCAATAGTAATGAGCCCCCAGTAGCCTCGCACAATCAAAACACTCCTACCGTTTCCTACCCAAGGCACCAGAGACTAGACCCGGCAGTTTGTCTCGTGCTCCGTGCCGGTGGTCTGCGCCATTACACGTAAAACTTCAGAAAGTAGACACACGAAAAGGGTCGAACGCGCGAAGAACAGCAGTGGAAAACGAAGGCCCAACGTATATCGCACAAACCGAGGCCCCAAGCCCCCCTCCTCAGGGGGTCTTACCTTATTTACGGAGTCTTCCACTCTCTTCTCCCCTCCTTCCCTTCTTTTCGATTCAATAGCAAGGTCCGATAGCAAGGTTCAGGCTACCCTCGGTCAAAATCGATCAGCGCTGGTGCTGGAAGTAGCTACTAGTCACGGTTCCCAGCTGCAAAAAAGAATGAGGAAGGTGAGACTGACATTCTTTGATCCTGCTGGTTTTGGTCTATTCGTAACGCCAGAGTGACTGTCTACTTGCAACCCCGCCTCAACCCGAACTCCTTCTGGTGTTGGTTCGGGTCGGTGCTCATCCTGCCATGCGCGTTGCTCCAAATCCCACAGTAAACCATAGGAGGCAAGAATCTGCCTGAACACTAAACTAAGATTTGCCCCCATCATGGCATCCTTCATGGGCCAAGAAAACTTTACTCGCCGGGCACCACGAATTTAGCAACGCCACCAGTCACGGTTCCCAGCTGCAAAAAAAAATGAAGAAGGTGAGACTGACATTCTTTGATCCTGCTGGGGTTGGTCTATTCGTAACGCCGGAGTGACTGTCTACTTGCAACCCGCCTCAACCCGAACTCCTTCTGGTGTTGGTTCGGGTCGGTGCTCATCCTGCCATGCGCTTTGCTCCAATTCCCACAGTAAACCATAGGAGGCATTCTGCCTGAACACTAAACTAAGATCTGCCCCCATCATGGCATCCTTCATGGGCTAAGAAACCTTTACTCGCCGCGAACCACGAATTTAGCAACGCCACACCAACGAAAAGAACAGTTGCCGGTCAGCAGTCAGCTTGCGCAACCTCTTCGACACCAAGCAAAGCTTGAACCACAAGCGCTCCGCTGGGAGCAGTTGTCGTCAGGAAAAGGTGTGAAGGAGGCCGAGTCAGCCCCAACAAGAGCGGACGAATTAATTACACTGTATATCCGTGATTTCGTAGAGAGTCACGGAAAACTCTAAGGACGGGGGCAGGTGGCCAGGAGAAGGTTTACAAAGCTTTTTGCGAAGTCACATAGCTTCCGCAGAGAAGTTGCGCTCGAGGAGCAACTCGCCACGAGGCGTTCGAGTGCGTTGCGAATGCCATGCAGACACGGGCGAGAGTAGCAGCACTCCGCCTCGCTGGTGTGCCACCCATCTCGTACTTCCAACTTCCGGAATGGTTACTGGGGGCGGGTTAATTCCTATTAACGGGAGATTAGTATGAACGGGGGATATTACAGTTTTCAGTTTAAATTTACATCTGAATGACACCACAAAACAAGTTGTCGCCAACTAACAAGTAAACGAATAAATAATGCAAAACTGCGCATATTTCGTGCGACTGTGACCAATGCACGAAATCGCGTCCTCAAAATCTCCTAACCGACCCAGTTTCGAACCTCCAGATGACAAACACCGGCGAAAATCGAATTCGATGTTTTTGTGCCACATCGTCATACGACAGATGCCGTTAATACAAGCAACGCCCCCTCCCCCAGTAACCCTCGTTGTCGTTTTCGCCTTATCTCCTTCTGTTCCATGCTCCAGTTCCGCCCAAAACTCCCACCATGAACGTCCAGTGGCCCGACACTCCAGTCCTCGGGCCAACGAGAGCCACGGCTCCTTCCCGCATGTATACCGTCTACGACGCTAGGGTCATGCCTCACCTCCTGACGATGAGATAACGAAGCTCGGTTGGATCGTTCTAGGTGAAAACGCCAACGGAAAGCAGGTTGTCCACCATGTGAGCGTTTCTTTTTTTTGACGCCAGCAAACTTCAAAAAACGTGTAAATTTAGCACGAGTCCGGAGAGCACCCCCCCTTTTTCCTTTTTCCCTTTTCTGTTTTACACTTTTCTTCGAACAAGGCTTGATGCTAGCATCGAAACATGCACGAGAGGCAGTGTCGTCGTGCCTAACCATTAAACTAAAAAAACTTTCCCCCGGCGTCGGTAGCTCAAGGGCTCAGGAAGCAAATCACACCCCATACAAAACCACCCACCCCAGGCCGTTCGTGGGCAGCATCCGTCACGACCGGGGCGAAGGACGCGAAGCCGTTTGCGCTGGTGGACCTTACCTCGAAGCAAGGCTTCGCCACCTCAGGCGTGTACCTCGAGCTGGAGAAGAGCGGGCTCAGCCACATCGTCGACGCGAAGACGAAGACGGTCATTCCGGTGACCGACGAAGCGCGCAAGCGGGGGACGCACCTCGCCAGCGTCGCCAGCGTCTCCTGCATGCTCGCCGATGCGTTCGCGACGGCCGGCGTCGCGAGCGGCAGCGTCGACGACGCGAAGAAGATGCTGGACGGGCTTTGCTCGGCCAGCCACAAGGCCCACCGCGTCGTGGACTACCTCTTGTACTCGGAAGACGGACCTGTGCTCATTCAGAAGCCGTGGCCTGCGGAGGAGAACAGAGACGCGAAGGCGGAACGGCTGACGAGGCATGAGCCGGGGACTGTCGTCGTTGTCGGCGGAGGCCTCGCCGGGCTCTCTGCAGCCATCGAAGCCGCGAACGTGCACGCGAAGGTGATTCTGCTCGAAAAAGAGTCGAAAACGGGCGGGAACTCGGCGAAGGCGACGTCCGGCATCAACGGGTGGGGGACCAACGCGCAGGCCGCGCTGGGCATCGTCGACGACGAGCGGTACTTCGAGCGCGACACCTTCCGCTCCGGACTCGGCGGCACAACGCGCCCGGGCCTCGTGCGCCTGCTGTCCTCGCGGAGCCGCTGCGCGGTCGAGTGGCTGACGCACACGATAGGCGTTCCGTTGACGGTCGTGACGCAGCTGGGCGGGGCGGCGAAGCCCAGGGCGCATAGGGCGCCGCCGCAGGCGGATGGGTCGCCGACGCCGATCGGGTTCGTCATCATGAAGACCATGCGCGACTACATCGAGAGGAACTACCAGGGCAAAATCGAGGTCCGCCCCAATGTCGAAGTGACGGCGATCATTCCCGACCCGGAAGATTCGTCCAGCGCCGCCGGCGTCGAGTACAAGGACGCAGCCGGCAACCTCCACCAGCTCAAGGCCGACGCCACCATCCTCTGCACCGGCGGATTTGGATTCGGCAAAGGGGAAGACAGTCTGCTGTTCGAGGTTCGCCCAGACCTGAAGGGGGTGCCGACCACGAACGGGTCGTGGACCGACGGTAGCGGGATTCGGTTGGGACGCGCATTCGGCGCGGATGTCGTTGACATGGAGCACGTGCAGCTCCACCCGACAGGGTTCGTCGACCCGAAGGATCCCGCGGCGTCGACGAAGTACCTGGGCCCGGAAGCTCTGCGGGGCAGCGGCGGCGTCCTGGTCAACCAGAAGGGGCACCGCTTCGTCGACGAGCTCGGCCTGCGGTCGCACGTCTCGGAAGCCATCCTGCAGAACTGCACCGGCTCCGAAACCATCACGCGCCCGTTCGCCTACTGCCTGCTCAACAAGTGCATGCAGGAAGCCTTCGGCCGCCCCCTGCTCAAGTTCTACCACGAGAAGGTCGGGCTGTTCCAAGCAGCGAAGACGCTCAAGGACGTCGCCGACCACATCGGCTGCCCTTTCGACGAGTTGAAGAACACCGTCCTGGCCTACAACAAGGCTTTGAAGCGGGGGTTCTGCACTGCGACCGAAAAAAAAGCGTTCCCGTGCAACATGTCGGTCGACGACGAGGACTGGCTCGTTGCGATGGTGACGCCGGCCATCCACTACTGCATGGGCGGGCTCGCGATCTCCCCGTCGGGAGAGGTGCAGAAGTCGCTGGAGGGCGCGTACGGGAAGCACAGCCCGGTGAAGCGGCTGTTCGCGGCCGGCGAGTGCACCGGCGGGCTGCACGGGGCGAACCGACTGGGCGGGAACAGCTTGCTGGAGTGCGTCGTGCTCGGCCGCACGGTGGGGGAGCGTGCCGGGACCATCAAGCAGAAGACCGATTCGTGCCTCAGCTTGGACAAGTGGCAGCCGGTCACCTTCCGGGAGGAGAAGGAGACGGGGGAAAAGTATGGTGCGTCCACCAGGTGCTACCGGTTCAATCTCCACGGTGCCCTGCAGTCGACCGGGCTGAAGGTCGGGCAGTACGTTGCGCTGAAGGCGTCGCTCGACGGCGACGTGCTGTGCGGGTATTTCTCGCCGATCACCCGGCCGTACGACTGGGGCTGCATCGACGTGCTGTCGCGGGGCGACGACAAGGGCGGGCCAATCGTGAAGCTGCTCAACGCGCTGCGGCCCGGCGCGGGCGTCTACATCAAAGCCATGGGCGGGTTGGAGCTGGCGTTGTCGCCGTCGGGCAACGCGTACACCTGGCACGGGGAGGAGGTCAAAAAGCTGAACTTGATCGCCGGCGGCACGGGGATCGCGCCGATGATCCAAATTGTCCGTTCCTTCGTGAAGACCGTCGCGAACCACGACCCGAATGAGTACGGCATCCGCATTCTGTACGCCGCCGAGTCTTCGGCGGACCTCGCCTTTGCAGAGTCGACCGAGCGGGTCAAGAACCGGTACCCGGACTTCATCAAGCGGTACGTCGTATTGAACCACCCTCCTGTAGGTTGGACCGAAGGCGTCGGATTCATCGACATGGAAGCGCTGCGGACTAACCTCTGGGGCCCTGAGGAGGAGGGAACGTTGACCGTGCTTTGCGGCCCGCCGATCTTCGAGAAGATCACGTGCTCGAACCTGGCCCAGCTCGGCTTCGACGGGGCGAGGACCTACTCGTACTCCAGGGATGCGTGATAGTGCCCCCCCCCCCTCTTCGCTGGCCAATAAATCAAAACGTGCATCAAAACGTGCCTGCCAAATTGTTTCTCCCGCCAACTCTGCGAGGCAAGCGAGGAAGCTGCTCGGAGTGCCGCGACTTCACAATCCCGTCTGCCTTCGAATGACGTCGTTCCGGGGGTCTTCCTAATCTTCCTTCCACCTTCCTTGGTGGGCCCAGCCACGTGTTCGAAGCTTGCGGCGGTTGCCATGCCGAGGCTCACGATTCGCTCACCGCAGGGACGCACCGCCCGGCAGAATAGAAAGAAAACGAAATAAAAGTTCGTTCGGGGGCGCACCGAAAGAAGCTGTGCGCGCCTCACGCATTCCTCTAGACCGGGTTCTGCGGCGTTCAGCCACAATCCGTCCACACGGCATTCCCCGATCGAGCCGTGTTTTCTCTTTTTTGTGTTGACAATGCATCGTTGGTACTGAAAAAAATAGTAGTTGACAGCGTACTACACGAAACTTACCGAAGCAGGTGAGTTCCGCTAGTGCGCGCAAACGAAAGAAGGCGCCATCCTAATTTTTTCTTAATAGTACACCTGGCTGTTTGTGCTTCCCGCCCGTAACCAACTGTTTTACGTTCGTAGCAGCGCAGACAGGGTGTAGATTGCACGTGGGAGCTGTATGGAGGTGCTGGCTGGCACCTGCCATCTGGCTGTTACTTCCTTATTTGGTTGGCGAAACCACCGCGGCAGCCAGTAGCCGAGTAGGCACCTTACCCAAAGAAGAAAAATGAGGTCGACCCTCGGGATCGATGGCAGCACGAAAGGATAGCAAAAGGGCGAAGGCATATTTTTTGTTTACTTTTACTTGGAATGATCAGTACATCAATCTGGGATCAGGCACGATCCAAACTCCGGCATCGGGTTCTGATCCGATCGGTTGCGTGACGAGAAGCCTGGTTGATCCTGCCAGTAATCAGAGCGCCTGGGGGTTATCTCCGCATGGGTTAACAGTCAGCCCCCCCACCCTCCTTCTTCGCAAGCACGATCAATTACCGTGTCCTCTGCAAGCTCCCGTACAGGGAGCCTGCGGGCAACTGTCTGCAAGCCGCGCGCTGCAGGCGAATCAACCAAGCACCGGGCACCAGTTGCAACACCACCCAAGCCACACACGGCTCTCTGTCGCCCTTTTGTTTTGTTTTTTTTTTTCCACCGAAATGTTGGAGGAAATGAGAAGCTCGCCACCGCAAACCGTGTTGTTTTCACTTGCGTTCTGAGTCCAGCTTTACGTGATAACGATCAAGCAATGCGTCAACGAAAATATAGCGCTCTATTCCCATCATCATCGTTTGTGTTTCGTATCCACGGTTGTGTGAGTGACGAGCACTTATTGACGATTTCCGCTTTAAAAGAGGCGTGCAAAATGCTGCACGGAGTTGTTGCCTGCACCCCTTGCATTTTTTCTTTTGCGTGCCTGCCCCACACCTCTTTCATATTCGAGCCACGCGTGGCTCAGAGTGCTTGAAAGAACCCTTTTTCGCAAACACGATCCAATCCGTGCCCGTCGCAGGCTTCCCGTAAGTGCCAGGAGCCTGTGGGCAGTGGCCTGCAAGCCGCCGCGCTGCAGGTGACTCAACCAAGCACTGGGCACAAGTTGCAGCATCACATGGGCCACCCACGGCTCTCCACCGCTTTTCTATTAATGGGAAAATAAACTTGTTTCTTTGAAGACTAATAATAATCCGAACGACAGGTTTGCCGCTCCAATCCGTCCAGAGAAACAAAGTAGCTTGCACCACTTCATGTGGTCAGCAGCAACATTAACAGCTATCTGGCTTCACCTTTTACTCCAACCATACGGCGCGCGGCAAGCAGAGCAGGAGCGGTGGACGAGAGTGACAGACACAAGCATAGGAGTGAGGATTTTATTGGTCGTATAAGATTGCAGATCTTAGAAGATTAATATATCCGACGAATACCTAACACTTGTACAAGGTTAATAACCACGTCGCTGTCCCGAAATATTGGAGCTGGCGTCTTCTGGCCTCTCGCACCGGCAAAATAATCGGGAAGGTGTGGCTGACATTCATAGATCCTGTTGGTTCGGGCTAGTTTAGGAGTGCCACCTTTTACCGGGATATTACTAGTCGTAGCCAGCCCCACCCCGAATCCTTCTAGTGTCGATTCGAGGTGGTTGTGCTCATCTAGCCATGCGTCTTGCTCCTATTCCATCAGTAAACTGCAAACCATCGTAACTTCACCCCGTCGCACGATTGTGACAAACGCACCGAATCACTGCCTGACCTTTGTACACTCAGTTTTTGCATCATCCGCGACGGTAAAGACGAAGCAGCAGACGGAGCCAGGAGGAGGATGCATTATTTTGGATTCTTCAATGCTCATCTGCGTTGTGGGAAATATCCGAGAAAGGCTGCCAGTCGCAAAACATAACGGATGAAATGCGCATGCCAGGGTAAGGCCGATTTTTTGTTCTCGTATCCAAATTGGCCAAAAGTTAGTCCCTACACTGGACCCCCCCCCACCTCCTTTCACGAGGGGAAGCGAATCATCAAACGATCTTTTCTCCCAGCCTTCGAGAGTGGTGCCTCAACTATTCCCCCCAGATCACGTCACGGTCTATAAGTCCATCCTACCTCCTGGAGCTGCATAGTGCTGTCGTTCACGATATCCGGTCAGGAGGAGGAACATCGAAATAGGGCCGCATTCTCACGTGTTTTGAACCGTAGCCAGACAATCTCTCAACAGATTGATATACCCGACGATTATCAACGCTCGTTGCTACCCACTTCATGTGTCGCCATCAGCCTCAACCGAGGAAGCAGGTCCACCGCCTGCAACCACAGCAATATCAGCTGTGCAGACCCTCGGGAGCACAGCCTCCTGCAACACCGGCCACACGGATGCACCAGCCACACATATGCAAAGAGGGCGAGAAAGACCGGAACTGCCGGGCTCCTCGATTTGGGTTCACGGCCAAAGACGATGCCTGGGGCCCCAGTGCGCAGCAGGTTTTTGCTGTATCCCTGGCCCTCAGTATCTATCTTTCCCCGTGCCTATCCGGCCGCCGGAGGATCGCCTTCATAGCAGTTCTCCCTCGTATACGCAACGAAAGAAGCGACACCACGGTGCCAAAGACTCAGGAACAGCGCGGTAGACTACTATCTCATTTCAGCCGTTCAGAGGCAGAGCAAGTGTATATTACCTTTGTGCGTTTTCACTAAATCTTTCGTGCGTACGCAAAAGTCTTCGATACCAGCGAAAGGGCGAAGGCACGTGTTTTCACCATTTCAAGCGGGTCGGCCCCGTTGCACGTTGGGCTGAATGCCCGGAGACGCCGAAAGGGGCCGTAATTTCTTTTTCACTCGAAAAAAAATAGTAATGAGCAGGGAGGAAGTGAGTGCGTGCTCGTACCCCCACTTTCCCCCTCCAGCGATGATGCTCTCGCCTCCCTTTGCAGCTCATGGGTTTCCCTTCTTTCGTGGTGGTGTCGTGTATGGTTGTAGCCCCCGTCCAGTCGTGCAGACACTCAGGAACCGCGCTGATGATGGTCCGCCGTACGTGGCTTAAAGGACTGAAACACTGTAGATGGGACCAGTGTGGTGTGGTGAGCACATATCGATTCCAAGCACGTTCTTGCAATCCGACTCTCCAGGCAGGATTGCACGCCCCAAACGCTAATTCCGAGATAGTCGCGTTGTGTAGTAGGTCACGGCAACCAAAATCCTTCGGGCCTCGCCATCGGTGGCGAACAACAGGGCTAATCATGATACCCCCTCGCGCACCTCGCGCACGAGAAACAGAGGCCGCATGGATATCGAATGCCAGCAGCAAAGCGGGCGTGGACAGGGGAAAGAAAGGAGACTTGATGCTTGCCATCAAGATTTAGTGGTATTCCCTCAACGAACCCCTAAACGCGTACTCTGTCCCACGTGTTGCCCAAGTTTACCGGCTGCTGTGTTCGGAACGACCAGTGTTGGACCGTTAGTTCCTTTCGTCGGTGCAAAAATCCACGACTCTGAAAAGCTTCCCACCACCCGTGTGGTTCAGCGTTGAATTAAGCTCGAAATCCCGAACGCACGTGCACACGATCAGCCAACCCCCTCCCCCCCACACCCTGTCGCTGATGACTAACGGACCGTCGGACCCGTCCCAACGGGGATACTTATGGAAGTTTCAATGAAGGCTTAGACCACCTGCCAAAACGCACCATCACGCGCCAGGACCGTCCGGCGGCGGGGGGGGGGGGTCTCTACCCCCCCCTCATGACCATACAGGTGCAACTACGTGCCGGGAGTCACCGCAAGTTCACTGAAGAGGCCCTAACATATGTCCAGGTAGCACAAAATAACAACCAAATGACAAAAATACGTAAAAATAGGTTTTCCGGACAGGTTCTACAGTGGGAGTCGTACACGACGCACTTGTCATGCACAAACACTTGTTATATAACAAGTGACCTAACAAGTGAAAATGTATAACAAGTGCCACTTGTTATATAACAAGTGATTGCTTGTTATATAACAAGTGATTGCTTGTTATATAACAAGCAATCACTTGTTATATAACAAGTGCCACTTGTTATATAACAAGTGATCACTTGTTATATAACAAGTGATTGCTTGTTATATAACAAGCAATCACTTGTTATATAACAAGTGCCACTTGTTATATAACAAGTGATTGCTTGTTATATAACAAGCAATCACTTGTTATATAACAAGTGCCACTTGTTATATAACAAGTGATCACTTGTTATATAACAAGTGATTGCTTGTTATATAACAAGTGATTGCTTGTTATATAACAAGTGATTGCTTGTTATATAACAAGTGCCACTTGTTATATAACAAGCAATCACTTGTTATATAACAAGTGCCACTTGTTATATAACAAGTGATCACTTGTTATATAACAAGTGATTGCTTGTTATATAACAAGTGATTGCTTGTTATATAACAAGTGATTGCTTGTTATATAACAAGTGCCACTTGTTATATAACAAGTGATCACTTGTTATATAACAAGTGCCACTTGTTATATAACAAGCAATCACTTGTTATATAACAAGTGCCACTTGTTATATAACAAGTGATCACTTGTTATATAACAAGTGATTGCTTGTTATATAACAAGTGATTGCTTGTTATATAACAAGTGATTGCTTGTTATATAACAAGTGATTGCTTGTTATATAACAAGTGATTGCTTGTTATATAACAAGTGATTGCTTGTTATATAACAAGTGATCACTTGTTATATAACAAGTGATTGCTTGTTATATAACAAGTGATTGCTTGTTATATAACAAGTGATTGCTTGTTATAACAAGTGTTTGGTTGCAATTTCATAAGGAACCTGGGGTTTGCACCTACCTACGAGAGAAAATCAGTGATCTGCAAGACACAAGGCTCCACCTGGTCCAGACAAAAATATCGGGGAGTTTCGGGGAAATTCGGGGAGTTTCGGGGTATTTCCTTTGTGACGACCACTTTCCCTGCAGCCGGCCATGGCGGGGAGGGGGCTACGCTATTATGGCCCTACCTTGCGCAGAGCGGTCCCGTGTTCGGTTATGCCCCGAAGACGAAGATAGAGGCTGAGAAGGAAGGACAGACTGGGAGGTACAGGTTGACACGTTTTGACACAGGTAGCTACAGGATCCGCTGCGGTAAGGACGTTCCACCAGAGGTCGTGCGGGTACAGAGACGATGCTCGTGCTCGAGTCGCAGTTGGGGACGAACAGGCACGCCTTCAATGACGAGGTCTGGGAGATGGACGTATTTTCCACGTATGGGGAGGAAAGGATCGGACGTGCTGGTGGGACGCCTTCGAAGACGGCACCACCGGCAAGAAAGGGCAGAAGAGGGTAAATTTAGTGGGCGGCGGAGACCCAGTGCATGGAGGTGGCGTGCCCAGGCCACCACCAAGGACGAGAGAGTGCGCACGAGACATCACAGCTTGAATACCAAGCGCTTGCCCCTACTTCTGGACACCGAAGGGGAAGCTCGTCTTTACCCCTTGGATCTGCTTGAACCGAGCACGGCGATCGTCAGAGAGGCCGGGCACGGTGTCCAGTGAAAACGGCTCGAATTGCCTCGGCGAATTGCTCTTCCGGCTCTCCCCAAGAAGAAGACCCCTCCGCTTTAACGATGGACTGCTCCCAGTCGCAAACAGGGTTTCTGGATGGAACACCCGCACTGCGTTGCTCAGTTCCGCCCGCTCTCGGCTACGCAGTTTTTCAGCCCATCTCTCGAATTTGTGCGGTGGTGCTGGCCTGCTGCAGCTGCTCACGATGGCCACCATTCTTCGGCTTTTCTCTGTGCCGCTTTGCTGGCTGACATCCGGACTCTTGCAGTACTCTGACTGCACGCAGTCAATTTTAGGTGCAGTTCTGGTGTAATCTTGCGGATTTTGGTTACCCCTGGTACCGAAAACCTGTGCATGCTACCATTACACTACCGTTACGCTACCGGTACGCACCCGGGACCAGCTTGATTGAAAAGGCATAGGATGGTTTTCAACAATATTCTGAGTCCAGTGTCCCAGTCTTGTGATCCGAGGGTGTGTTCTGGGGTCGTAACCACCCTGGATGTCGTTCTCTGTGTGCTCCCACAAGTCGACAAGGGAAATCTTCTTGCTAGAACATGACAGCTTTCTTGGGTGCACCACCCTGAGTGTACGGACCTTTTCTGGAGCATCTGAATGGGATATTATGGTCCCCTGAGTGCTTTTCTGCCCGCCAGATGTTGTGTGCTGCCAGTGGTAAATTTCTGGCAGTCTCGGGCTTCAGGAAGGCGTAACGGTAACAGTCAATCTCGCTCCGTCAAATAGGCACAGCCCCCTGATTTTGTTAACGTTCGTCAACAGGCCGACAACCCTCCTTTTTTGGCTTTGGTGCATCAAATACGCAGTTCCGCAGCTTTTTGGCCGTAAATTCGGTGTCATGCCACAGTGGAGGTGATGCGTAATACCTGGAGTACGGTCACCGCCTTGGGCGATATTTTTGTTTGTGCGATTTAACCTGTATGTGGTTTGGTTAAACCGCTGCCAACGTTCTTTTTAGCTGTAACAAATACTCAACCCCCCGCCATACTCAAGCCTCTACGGTCAACCGGAGACTTTAAAATACCGACCTTCTAATCCACAAATAACGCTAAATACTGTCTCCAGGGAAGCAGAAATTGGTTATCGCAAAAAACACGAAATCACGCTCGTTTGGCTGGGCCGTGGTGGTACCCCGGCCCGGGGGTTTTCACACGACAAGAAACTTCGACCCACAGAAAAACGCCGAATGAGCGGTTCGGGTGTGCAAATGCCAAGCGTGCTTACAGCAACCGTTTGTTTGCCAAAAGCCTAGTGTCTTGCAGATCACGTGACTTTCTCTCGTAGGTAGGTACAAACCCCAGGTTCCTCATGAAATTGCAACCAAACACTTGTTAAAACAAGCAATCACTTGTTATATAACAAGCAATCACTTGTTATATAACAAGTGATCACTTGTTATATAACAAGTGACCACTTGTTACATCACTTGTTAGAAATATAACTAGTTATGTCCCAAAAAAAACAGCTAACAAGTGCGTCGTGTACACCTACCCCCCCCCCCTTTCCATGTGCGCGGCGTCAATGCTTATCAGTGGGACCACGTGGGCGGTCGCACGGATCGCGGCCCCGAAGGCCAGGAAACAAAATGTAAACCGCCTGCCTTCTTCATCGCGCTTGGTGTACACCCGACTACGCGAGTCCGGATCTACTGCTCTGATGGCAGCAAAATACGGGTTACTCTCTGTGAACGCCGGAGCATCGTCGCTGAAGGTAACAGACCGTTAGCACCGGTTCAAAAAAACTGTTGGCCGATGGAAAAAGTGCACCCACCACTGGCAACACAGAAGTTGTGTCCGGTGACACAGGGGCAGCCCCAACAGCTTCGTCTTCGTCTTCATCTTCGTCTTCGTCTTCGTTGTCTGATGCATTCCCGGAGTCCGTCTCGTTCGTCTCAGACGCCAAAGACCCGGTTTTGCCAACAGAGTTTACGCAATGCAGCTCACAACAGTGCACAGGGGTATTCGAGTACGTCGTCCACACAAGTTTGCAATGGAGAGCAGGCTTCCAGACACAATTATGCACCAGGGTATTCGAAAATACGTCGTCCATACAAGGGACTTTTCAAAAGTCAGGTGTCCATACAAGGAACTTTTCAAAAGTCAGATGTCCATACAAGGGACCTTTCAAAAGTATGTCGTCCATACAAGGGACTTTTCGAAAGTACGGCGTCCATATAAGGGTAGGTTCTCCATACAAGGGTATTTCTGAACATCTGCCGTCCATACAAGGGACCAAAAAAGTCTGTCCATACAAGGTCCCTTTTGAGAATGTGTGTGTCATACAAGGGTATTTATTCAGAATCTTCTGTCCATACAAGGGTATTTTGCAAACCTTGTGTCCATACAAGGGTATTTTGCAAAACTCTGCTGTCCAGACAAAGGCCCTTTTAGAAACTAGTGAGCCCATACAAAGGTTTATTCCAAAACTTCGGCTCCGGATAAGGAACTTTGTCCAAAAAGACAACAGGCATCAAAAAAGCCCTCTTCACTGAAAGCCCCGACGACATAGCACTCAACATCAAACAACAACAAACGCAACTGAGGCACAAAACACCATCGAACCACGACTTCTTAACGATGTACACGAAGTTGCCGCACGACGAGGTCAAACGAAGAGTGGGTTTGACCGTTGACGAAGCGTATGACCATGAAGAGAAGCATGGTCACAACCACCTCACCAGGGGCTCAAAACAACAGGGTAAAAAGACCTTCAATTTCGGCAAAGGAGCTAACAACACCAACCGGAACTACACAAGAGAAGAAGTCAAAGCCCTGCTGAATTTCGTCATCGACAACGCCTACATCGAGCAAGGCGATACGATTTTCAGACAGACAGGAGGCATACCGATGGGAGGTAACGCAAGTTCGGACTTAGCAAACCTTTACTGCTACAGCGTAGAGTCCGAATACATCGACGGCCTTCTAGCACAGGGCAAACACGACGAAGCCAAAGCGTTCGTGAACACCTGGCGTTTCATCGACGACTTCTTACAATGGGACTGTAAACCCCCACCTCAAGCCTTATACCGTATGGAGTACAAAGAAACCACAACGGCGCGAGACGACACCGTTTTTTTAGGCATACGAATCCGAATCGAACGACCAGAAGCACCACACCCAGCACACATACGACTCAATGTTCATCCTAAAACATACGGTACACGCTTCACGCACCACCAGACCACAGCCCCCAAGACTCAAGCAAGCGGCATCTTCAAAGGCTCGCTGATAAGAGCGATGCGGCAAACCAACCATTGGCAGGACCTACGCGTAGAGATACAGCGAAACGTCTACGCGATGCTCGAACGAGGTCACCATCCGAGAGTCCTCTACCCCCCATGGCAAGCCTGGCTAACCGAGGAATTTCGAAGCTTACCACGACTCCACAACCAGCTGAAACCATTCCTCGGCTACAGTATCGCGCGATTCAAAGCCGGCAAACCGCGCATCGCAGAAGCCGAATTTGCCGGAAAACACCAACCCCTCAACTTCAGACCAGCCGAACTTCCCGTCACACCGGACGACCTCGCTTCTTCCTCTGATAGCAGCACCACTACGACTCACGAACTCGATGATAGTCCAGTCGAAGACCGGCAGCAACCAACACCAACGCTCTTCACCCTCAAACAAAGAGTAGCCAACCTCGTAGCAAGCATCACCCTCGCAGCAGCAGTCGCGGCGGCCGGAGCCAAAACACTCTCAAAGCTCGCACGGTTCACTACAACAAACTCCTGCTTCCTCCAAGCCGCGCTGAACCTAATCGCCGCCACCGACATGGCCCAACAAGTGGTTACATACAACGAATGTACATCGCACTCGAAGGGCGATTGTACGGCAGCCGTAAGCGGTTGGGTCACAGGAAGACGGACGCAAGCGACACTCCTGCATGTTTTCGCCAGCATCGACGGACCCTTCGGGGACGGGCAGCAGTGTGATCTCGGGGAAGTCCTTCGTGCAATCACTACAGCCCTACTGAACGAAAACGCAGCGCACCAAGCTTGTCAACAGAATCGTCATGACACTTTCGTCGGCCTCCAGCACAACATCACAACTACCACAACCTGCAAAAAATGCAGCCACTCCAAGTCCAACATACCGGAAACCCAAGACATTACGTACCTTCCACCAGGCGGCAATTCGATACAGAGATGTCTGAACCTCTGGAGCACACCCCGTTTAGCCGTCGACTACAAATGTGAAGCTTGCAAACACACCAACACCACTTTGACAAGACCTAACTTCCAACACATCAACACAATGCTGCTTATCCAACTGCAAAGGGCACGCAAAAACGACACAACAAACCGCACCGCCATACACGCAGACCACACCATCACACTCCCAGGACGTAACGCCCCCCTCAATCTAAGAGCAATAGCCGTACACTCCGGCCACAACAACGCAGGCCACTACGTCATCCACGCCCTCAACGAGTCTGCAGACGCAAGCCAACGATGGTCATGTTTCGACGGTGTTCGGACGCACCACACACCTGCCCCGACATACTCCAGCAACGAGACTTTCCTCTGCGTCTACCAGCCTCAAGACGTCCAAGTAATGGAGGTCCCCCCACCAGTCTTCTTACCCTTCAACGACCACAAAACCACACCCACCTCGCCGACAACCATGTCTGCAGACGCGGTTTTAACCCAGGACCTCTTAGACGCCATTCGAGGAGACGAATTATCCGCCTCTCAAACTGGAACGCAGTACGACGAGCACACTACCGACGACAACAGCGCCACCACACCTACAATTCTAAGTTCCCCGCAAAGCACCACCCCTACCACGGAACCAGAATCAAGCAGCGACGACGACTTGCAATGCCCCTACTGCCATGCACGTACAACGGCAGCCGGACACCTTTTTAAAGGAAAACAGGGATTGCGCGTGCACCAACGGTTCTGCAAAGAAAGACCACCAACGGTTCAACTAGAATACACACTACAGGGTCCCGCGAAGAAACGAGACAGATGCCCATATTGCAACAGTGACGGCCGAACAGTGGGGAAACCACTTTTCACAAGTCTACGCCACCATGAGCCCTGGTGCAAAAAGAAACACAAAGCAAAGCGACGCGCTACCTCAAAGAAACCGACGGACGAAAACTAGATACACCACGGGTACCCAGTGTGCCCAGAGTGCCCTAACTGTGGCGAGCAACGAACAGTTCAACTACGTATTTTCCTAAAAAAAATTTTTTTACTACCGAGAGCAACGACGCCGCACTTCGAAAAGCGCAACGTTCGCTGCTACCAGCAAACCTCTCTGAGCTATTCTACACTCTACTCTACTTAGAGCCATGGTGCGAACAATGGACCGATACGGTTTACAGGGCAACTCCTGCTCAACTTGTAAGACGTGGGGAGCCCAAGAACACTCACCTAACCTGGCGAGAACTTGGTGTCGGTCACAAATTGTTTCGAACCTGACTCGCCAAAGCGACCAAGTAAGGTGTACACGAAAGAAGCCATGCATGCCCCCACAAACCCACCCGTATTAGCTTTAAAAGAACCCATTCGACGAAAGTCACCCGGAGACTCTAAAATCCCGGATTCTCAAGCGAACTATAACTCTAAAAAATAAATACCGTGTTCGGAAAAATATTGTATAGGAAAATATTTGGATAGGAAAAATATTTGGATAGGAAATATTTTGGATAAACGGCCTTCCGCGGAACATTTGGATATTTTCCCGGAATTTTTCTTTTACATAAGCGCCAGCTTGAAAGGAAATGCTCGACGATGCTGCCCGTCAAAGAACAGAAGGGATCCAAGTGCTGTAACTACCGAACCACGTGTTGAACGGACGTGAGGTCATGCGGGTCTACCCCTACACGACAAATCACACAAACACAACAGGTCAAAAGTCCTGAGTGAGAAAACACCACACGGTGGTGTAAGCGAAGAACAAATCAGATTGTTTTTGTATTGTATTTGCCCCTTACCTCTATATTTCCTCCCTTCCTCGGAGTCGAAGCAGCTACGTCGAGTATTTTTCGAATTTATGTCTCCTCTGAATGCCCGCACAGCAGTAGCTGCTTTACCCGGACGGGACTTTCTGTTCGGCTCTCTTGATGTACACCCCGGACACCCACTCCGGATTGCGATGGTGGTTGCGGTCATTTGTGCGGTCGGCCTCACTCCTTCAATGCGGGAGTGGGACCCCCTCAATGCGGGAGTGGCACTCCCGCACTTTTTCACTCCTCATTGACTTAGTATATGGCTGCTGAAGTCCGGGGTGTAAGAAATGGTCAAATAAGGCTACGTATCAGTGCCATGCAGCAACAAACGAACCAGAGATATCAATCAGATATACCGCACGAGGAACACCGCAGAACGTTCCGCAAAAAAGGGCGGGAAGTACAGCTCGGAGGAAAGAGACGTTGAAATGGGTGAGCTTGTTGCTGTCCAGGACTCACAGGAGGGATGCAGAAGTGGAACAGCATGCAAGGCAAAAGAAGGTCTCGTGCGAACGGCCCCTCGCGCTCGTACGCTGTAAGAAAAAAAGCAACTACCATTGCGCACGCTCTGGGCGGAAGTCGGAGTGAACCGATCGACGGTAACGAACCAAAGGCCAAGAGAGGCCGTCCATTGTCATTAAGACAAAAGGAGACCGCGATCCTTTTAGAACTGATCGAGCGAAAACGAACGAACGGGGCCGCTATCACTTACTCGCTCGTGAGCTGCTTGCACGCGCGACCGTCGCCCGAACTACTGGGTTGCCAGTCATCGAATCGGAACTTGCACAGAATGGGCTGAAGTGGTGTCGGAAGCACAATCATCGGCGCTTTTCATGCCCAGCCCGACTGCAACACGCCCCGAGGGGTACTCGTGATGTGCGCATTGGCTATGGGCGACAAGCGAAGCGTTACTGTTGTGACTGGTGGGGCTGCGGACGGGACTCCCATCCCCTACCAAGTGATCCTTGTGGGAAAAACGAGCCGGGTCATTCCCCAGGTCGCAGACGCGAAGGGGTTCCACTTGACCTAGACCCCGAATGGGTCAACACCGTGACAGCAAAGCAGTACATCGACTGGAGGGTGAAAAATGGTGAGGGCGCAAGAAACGATTCCATCAGCAAGTGCTTTTTCCTTCTGCGAATCGAACCATCAGTGTCCCCGTTGCTTCCTAGTCGCTGGGTCGGAGCGTCCAAAGCGCTCTCAGCCTAATTTCGTGGCTCATAAGGCGGGGGGAAATACCATAGTTAGGGGGGCGGGGGAATACGTTCTGGACTTAACAACCCGAAAATTGTCTTGAACTTTGATCGGACCGGAAAAATATTTGGATAGGAAAAATGTTTGGATAGGAAATACTTTGGATAAAATGGCCATCCCAGAAAAATTTGGATATTTTTCCTATCCAATATTTTTCCGAAGACGGTAAATAAAAACACAAACCGACGAAGACCCCAAAACCTTTTTCAACCTCTCCAATTCCCTTCAAGCTAGACCATTATACAACGACTCCCCTGGAGATGCGCCCGCCCCAGCCCAATGCGTGGCGCCGCCGGCAGTACGCCGGGTTTCTGGCCGTCCTGTTTTGCATGGTGCTCTGGGTGCACTACTCGGCACCCCGCTCGGCCGCGGATCGGCCGACCAAGAAGTTTTCGCCGCCGCCGGCTGTCGACGACGATACCGCCCACCTGGCGCACGCAGATGAGAAGCACGGCGGCGAGGCCGAACTCGCGAAGCCGCACCATGACGAAGGGGAGCCCCGCTCCGAGGTCGTCGAGTTCCACGTGGCGTTCGACGGGAAGCCGGAAGTCATCGTCATCGAGCTGTGGCCTAAAATCGCCCCCGTCACGGTGTGCGCGCCTTTTCTCGTTCAGTGCGTCGTTTGATTGCTACCAAACATGGAATGTTGAAGGAAATGAGAAACTTGTTGCCGCAAACCGCGGCATTTTCACTTGCGTCCGGCCCAAAAACGATCAGGAACTACGTTCAACGAAAACAACTGCTTTGGTGCGGTCATCAGTTGCTGGCGGCGTTTGCATGACATTCGCCAAAGCAGGTGAGCTCCGCTAGTGCGCAAAATTTGAGCTCGTCACTCGCACCACCGCGGCTGGTACAAAATGAATGACGATGATGATGGGAAGAGACTGTTGACACAAAGAAATGAGAGCTATGGAATCCTGGATCTACATGTTCGCCCCGGCGTGGGCTCGAAAGAGTGTCTTAAAACGCGCATCACGTCCATGGACTCCCATCGTCCATCTGAGAACGTTATTTGTGAGCCCCGAGTGTATGCACGTTGGATATGCCCTTCGTATACGTAAGTGGGTTAGTTGTGTTGCCTCGACTCGTTGCGTTACCTTCGTTGTGTTGCCTCGACTCGTTGCGTTACCTTCGTTGTGTTGCCTCGACTCGTTGCGTTACCTTCGTTGTGTTGCCTCGACTCGTTGCGTTACCTTCGTTGTGTTGCCTCGACTCGTTGCGTTACCTTCGTTGTGTTGCCTCGACTCGTTGCGTTACCTTCGTTGTGTTGCCTCGACTCGTTGCGTTACCTTCGTTGTGTTGCCTCGACTCGTTGCGTTACCTTCGTTGTGTTGCCTCGACTCGTTGCGTTACCTTCGTTGTGTTGCCTCGACTCGTTGCGTTACCTTCGTTGTGTTGCCTCGACTCGTTGCGTTACCTTCGTTGTGTTGCCTCGACTCGTTGCGTTACCTTCGTTGTGTTGCCTTCAGAAGAAAAGGGCGACGCGACGTGACGCTCCGGCAAATTATGGATGACTTCGCAGCGCGCAACGCCACCGTTATGAGAAGTGTATGCGAGCGGGTCTGCAACCAAGAGCCCAGCGGAAAGGCAGCAGAGTGGGCATCCCCGCTCAAACATGAGTTAAAGTCTAGCCCGATGCAGTAAAGCTTCTTATCCCAGCCCCCGCCCACTGACCACATGTACCTGAACCTCACAAGACATCTTATCCCAGCCCCCCTCCCACTGACCACATGTACCTGAACCTCATAAGACATCTTATCCCAGCCCCCCCGCCCACTGACCACATGTGCCTGAACCTCACAAGACAAACAAAAGGTCGAAAGACACCAATCTGTACGTCCCACGGGATCGTCGGAAACACAAAAGGCTTGGAGTGCTTCCGGGACAAGATAATAATATTATGTTGGATGTGTTCTCTCGCAATTAACTTGAGCTACGGGTCACAGGTCGTCCTACCACTCTTGTATTGTATGGAGACGTTTGTCGAAACCGCAAACGAACGACAACACGGAGATCGTACAGAAGGACTACACAGTCCAAGTCCAGACAGAAGTCACAGAAACTAGCCCAGCATCTACCTGGCGCGCCTGACCCAGCGAGCTACGAGGGTCGAAAAATACAACCTGCCCCCTTTCTTTTTTAGAAACATTTTCTCCTTTCCTCCTTTACTTTGATCACAGGTGTCACGGCAAGTGCGCTGCTTAACAAAATTTGACGTTGGCGGCTTTGGATTTACATCTGAATGCCACCTCAACAGTGCTCGCGCTATGAAAAAAGCCGGTCATTTATGACTAAAAAAATCCATCGCTGAAAATTGACCGGTCATTTTTGGGTCAAAAAATGACCAGCAGTGTTGTCGTGCCAGGGCGTAGGCCCTACCTGCCTCCACCTGGCAGTGTTTTCTTCCTAGTGTCACCGGTGTCACAGTCACTGCACGCGCCTCCTACCTGATTACCGTCCGGAGCCGAAACCCAGCGACGACACGAGCCGGCGCATTTGATCCAGTATGTCTAACATGCTGCTGACCCAGGCCACGGCAGTACTAACGTGTGATGAAATGAACAACGACCAGCCGCATCTTTTTCCTGGGTCACTTTGACGGTTTGATTCATGGAATGGGCTGTGCCAACTGGTGCTTGACCAAGAAATCCAGTGAAAGCTTGAACAAAAGCTCAACAACATGGGGAGTGAACCGCCCCGACCAAGGGGAAGGAAAACCGCCGAAAAGACTGAAGCAGGCCACTTGGTTGGCATGAGCCTGCCGAGACGCCCAGTCACTGTAGAGAGCCTCCACAAGTTGCGTGTGGACGGTGCGAGCCTTCAAGAGCTCGATGAACTCAATGCCAAGTCCACGGTTGGAGTGTCGACCTCGCACGAGGGCGCGGCACAGCGGCGGGTGAAGTTATCCAGAAACGTGGTGATGTCCAGAAGGACAGGCAACAGCTATCACAGATGGAGGAACGACTGGAGCAAAGCCTTTTATTCGGGGAAGGATCCTGCACGCAGTCAGAAGCAACCCAGCCACAGCAGACACAGCACAAATGCCTCAGCCACTCGAAGGATAACCGAATAGCTATCGACGGCATTTTGCACGAACCTTGGTCCGTTCAACCCAGATGGGTCATGTCTGGAATTCTTACCTTTCGCCATTCTGACGAAGCTAGCCCAGCTTGGGGGGCTCATCGACCGGTTGCGTCTCGGCCGTATCCAGGCTGCTGGTACGCTCCAATGTAGGTCGCGGCTGCCTGCTAAGAAACCCCTGGAAGATGAACACTAGTAAAAAAGCCACACGCCTGGCAAGCTTCGAAATAAAAAACTGCCCAGAGGCGGTTTTGAAAAATGACTGGGCCCCCGGTCTTAAAGCGAACACTGCACCTCAATACAAAAAAAGTTGTCGACAACAAACAAGTAAAAATAATAAAACAAAACTACGCATTTCTGTGCAAAAAATCCCACATGCCACCAAAATACCTAGCCCAGTCCTATCTGGAGCGCTGGCCCGGCGAGCTACGAGGGCACAAACCTTTTCCTTTTCCCCCCCCGTCTCTTTTCCATTCTTGCATATCAGGCCTGCATGCCCCATCAAAAGCAAATGAAAAGAAAACAAAAGAGCGTTTTACCACCTTGCGCGGTGATACGGGATGTTTGGCAGCCGCTGCTAAACATGCTGCATCAGTGCATGCTAATCCATGTGGTTCATGTACTTAAAAGAACTCAATGCTAAACACATGCTAGGCATACCAATGCCCTCGAAAGTGGAAAACAGGCACTCCTGCCCGCCCTTGTACTCGTCGACTCAGTCTTTGGAAACGCAAGAAAGCCAAATCCCGCTAGCGCCACAAATGCTCGAACTTGACGACGCAATGGCAGGTGACGACGTCATCCGATAACCTGGCTATCGAGGCAGTGCATGCTAATCCATGTGGTTCATGTACTTAAAAGAACTCAATGCTATACAAACATAACGTGGGCGGCGCCGAAGCTTTACCAGCTTCGGCTGACACCATTTGCGCACTTAACCATGGTTAAGAAGACGACTGAAAGCACAGACACAAAGATATCTCAAAGCATTTGCAGAATAACACGAAAAGCCTCTAGGCAAAAACCCGTTTTCACATTTCTTCAGGTCGCCAATTTCGTGGCGCTGGTCGAGAAGCAGTATTTCGACGGCAAAGTCTTTTACCGCGCGGAGCCCGGCTTTGTTCTGCAAGGCGGCGGCAGGGACGTGCACGGCCACCAAAAAAGCAGCCCTTTCAAGCCCATCGTCCTCGAAGCGAAGACGAAGAACGTCCGTGGCACCATTGCAATGGCCCGCACGGTATGTCGTTTTGTAGTACTAACAATCTTGTGGGTTGCCCTTCAAGGCTAAAAAGACGTAGGCAGCGTGTTTTGGTGGTGATCAGAGTTCCTTACCTGAACCTGACACAGGGTAAATACAAGTGGGAAACGATCAACCGGCACGCACAAACAACACGAAGCGCCTGTCTTTTTCGTAGTAACAATGCATTGTTAGCACGAAAGAGAACGTTGGCAGCGTGTTTTTTTTTTTTTTTTTTACTTTTTTGGCGTGACACGTGATGGGAATCTACCCGAACATTATGCGATTAAGCGAAGCACTCAACTAACCTGCACGGGATTTCATCATTGATGGCCCAAAGAGTTTCTGCTCCCAGACCCGAACTGGTTGTATAACAGATTAGTTGAGGCCACTGTGCATCAGACGGAAGCAGCCCGATCTATTGCGGCAAGCTGCGGGAGCATCCGATTACCAAACGACACAGAATGACCCCAATAGCGCGTCCACCGAGTTCTTCATCAACCTCAACGACAACGTCCACCTGGACCCGCGCCCCGCTCCTCAGCCAAACGGATACGCCGCCTTTGGCATGGTCATCGAGGGAATGGACCTCATAGACCAGCTGTCGCACTTGCCCACAACGGTTCAGGGTGGCCTGAAAATGCTGTCAGCTCCGATCGAGTACCAGGTCGTCAAGATGCGGCGTTGACGACAGTGACGCTTTGTCTGTTCCAGTACGTCCGACGCCAATAGGCCTGAAGCGCGCGCTTTTGTCAGTCCATGACTGCACCCTGGACGCGTATTCCGACTGCATTGCCCTTCTTGGTGGGCCCAAGCTACGGCAAACCCTGAGGCAAGTCGAGTCTGGGATGCGGACCTCGTAGACCAGTTGTGCTATGGCCCGCACGTGCTCGCGAGAAAGCATCAACGGCGATGCCGCCTTTATCTGTCGCCTAAAACCCACTTCACGGCTTGGACCTGAATGCGTATCCCAATTGCACTGTCCTTCTTCGTGACGTAGGGCCTAAGCGGAGGCAAATCCTGAGTCGAGTCTGGTGTGCGGGTTTCGTAGACCCGTTGTGTGCTGTGGTCTGAAAATACTCGACGTAGCTGCTTCGACTCCGAATGGAAGGGGGGAAATATAGAGGTAAGGGGCAAATACAACACAAACACAATCTGATTTGATCTTCGCTTACACCACCGTGTGTTGTTTTCTCACTCAGGACTTTTGACCTGTTGTGTTTGTGTGATTTGTCGTGTAGGGGTAGACCCGCATGACCTCACGTCCGTTCAAGACGTGGTTCGGTAGTTACAGCACTTTGGATCCCTTCTGTTCTTTGTCGGGCAGCATCGTCGAGCATTTCCTTTCAAGCTGGCGCTTATGTAAAAAAATGCCGACAGCTCCGATCGAGTACCATCCGATGAAGGTAGTGGCGCCTTAGTCTGTTCCTGTCCTGAACCCGATCCACGTGGACCTGAACCTGTATCCCAATTGCACTGCCCCTTTCGCGCCATCGAGCTCTCACTCGCGATAGCGGCAGAACCTGAGTCGAGCCTTAGGTGTGGTTATTAGCGGCATTCCGGCGGCGGACCTGGTAGACATTGTAGACCAGTTGTCGTACCTGATGGCCTGCAAATGATTGCGCTTGGGTGGTTCTGGGCCAGACCCTCAAGTATCACGCGCTGGTGTGGCATATCATGCAGGGTCAAAACCTTGTGTCTTTTTGGAAATGGCCAAAAAAAAATTTCCGGGAAAAAAAATGGGGTTTTTGAATTTTAAATTTTGGAACAAACTCTGCAGTAATTTTTGAGGAAGTTGAGCAATTTTTTTTTTCCAAATTTTTTTTTGGGGGCCATCGGCCCCGCGGGAGCGTTTTAAAAAGACACAAGGTTTTGACCCTGCATGATGTCGTAGATGCCGTGCGTTCCGCGTCAGAAGCCTTGAAGCCGCTGAACCTCGTTCACGCGTATCTTAATCCACGCCCTTCTTCTTGCCATTGTGCCGAAGCGAAGTACAGCTAAATCTGAGTTCATCACCCGCTACCGTAGAGCACGCTTCCGGAACCGATTGAGAGCCGATCGAGTACCAAGCCACGCCTGCAGGGGTAATAATCACGGCACTGTGCAACCGCTTGGGAACAACCATAGCCAGCAATCTTAGCAACGGGAGCTCCATTTCCGCGTTGCGTGAAGGGCTGCTTGGGCCCGATGGGTCCCCGTCTATCGAAGTCTTACCGATTTCCTCGCCCTGCACTTGCGAGACGGGGCAGCCATGAAGGTACGTGAGCCCCTCCGGGGAGCCCATCATGCTGTCCCAGGGGGCTGTTTGCCACCGGTTCGGCGGCCGCGCCCGTCTCCTTCTTTTGACTGCCTGCCTCGCAATTGCGTTGGCGGGCTGGGCTGAACGTTTCGCGTTTCGCGCTTCGCACAGACACAAAGATAGCACAAAGCATTTGCAAAATAACACGAAAAGCCTCTAGGCAAAACCCCGTTTTCATGCTTCTTCTTCGTTCTGGCGTTGAATTCATCAACGCACACACACCCGACGGAAACGCACGTGCCGTGGCACGTAGCTATCCCTGATTGCCTTTTTTTGCGTTTCTCCGTCGTGTCTTCCCGGTTGCCTTGGACCATTGATAGCGCATAGGGGGTATGCCATCTCGGATTTGGAGCAAGCCCACGGAGAAGAACGGTCTTAAAAACGGTTGCTTTTTCATTGGCACACTACCGATCTTCCCCTACTTCAGCTGCCGGGGTCGTACGTACTCCTACGTCAGAGGTGAAATCTTCTTAGATCGTAGGAAGACGAACTTCTGCGAAAGCATTCGACAAGAATGTCTTCATTAATCAAGAACGAGAGCGTGGGGATCCAAGATGATCAGATACCGTCGTAGTCCACTGCTGTAAACGATGCCGTCTCAGGATTCCGTCGCCAACGATTCTCAATGCTAGTCTCTCTCTCTCTCTCATCTCTGGCGGGACACCCATACCTCTGAACCGAAACTAAGTCGTACCCTGGGTGTCATCATCCGGTTCAGCCATGGCGCCGAACCGCAAGCCATCCAGTCGTTTCACTCATATCGAGCACGACTAGAAACAGCCCCATCACTGTCGAGCCTAATACCGTGAATTGATGCAAGTGCAAATGCTAGAGCGCGGTTGTCTTCCCCAACCTGCCCCTAACAACCTGTAAGGGGGATTGCTTCGGGTGACACGTCGTGGACACCGTTCGCGCCATCTTGCAATGCCTGGCACTTCTTTATGCCGGTGGATATCTCGGCCTGGTGCCCGGATACCAGATCCGACGAACCAGGAATCCGGATACCAGAGATTGCATAGCGTGTCCAAGGCTAGACTGTGACACCATGCAATGCAAAAAAGGGGGTGCGGCTCACGTCGATGGGCTTCCAGAAAAGCACCTTTCCGTTAGCTAGTTCCAGCGGCTCTCCCTTGACTCCTCCTCTTTGCCTTTGACGTTGTATCGGGGGAAACCCCGGATGATAGAGAATGAACCCGTGCTTGCACTCGGTGGATATGATTTTGGCGGTGGTGCTACTGTTCTTCGTTCTCTCCTTCCTTTCTCCCTTCATGACTTGCGATCCGCCGCACTGCGAGTTTCGCCCGGCCACAGTACCAAGGTACCAAGTCCGCCCGGAAGGAAGCAGATTATTTGGGACCAGCAAGGATTCTACAGCAGGGATTCGCACTGCACTCATTTGGGCCAGTCGTCAAGGCCACGAAAGCCTCGTGAAAGAAGTGTTGTGTGCGCTTCGAGCTCACAGCGCACGCCGGAGCAGTGTTGCCGGAGCCCGGTGACGGTGTCCTCACGCAGTGCTGCGGAGCGCACCACTTGACGCGTTGCGGCGGCTGCGCCAATGCCTCCGTGAGCTGCCGGAGTGGCGGGAGACCGACCAGACGACGCCGACGAGGAGGACGAGGCACCTGCGCCTCCGGCAGGACCGCAACCGGCACCGGCAGCGCCCCGACGCGGGCTCCGACGCAAGCGCGGGGAGACGAGCGAGGAATCCTCCGGCTCCGGCCTGGGAGACTCACCAACGATCGATCGCGCGGCGCCGCTGCGGCGGCGTGCTGCGTCCGTCCCGCGCACCCCTCCCAGCGCGGCGGCGCCGGCGCACTCAACTGCCAACAGCTGCAAGGGAGCACAGAGCAGGAAGTACACAAGAAGGAGGGTGTCCCGTCGACACACAGTTTTACTGAGAAAGTTGATGCAGAAGGAGGGTGTCCCGTCGACACACAGTTTTACTGAGAAAGTTGATGCAGAAGGAGGGTGTCCCGTCGACACACAGTTTTACTGAGAAAGTTGATGCAGAAGGAGGGTGTCCCGTCGACACACAGTTTTACTGAGAAAGTTGATGCAGAAGGAGGGTGTCCCGTCGACACACAGTTTTACTGAGAAAGTTGATGCAGAAGGAGGGTGTCCCGTCGACACACAGTTTTACTGAGAAAGTTGATGCAGAAGGAGGGTGTCCCGTCGACACACAGTTTTACTGAGAAAGTTGATGCAGAAGGAGGGTGTCCCGTCGACACACAGTTTTACTGAGAAAGTTGATGCAGAAGGAGGGTGTCCCGTCGACACACAGTTTTACTGAGAAAGTTGATGCAGAAGGAGGGTGTCCCGTCGACACACAGTTTTACTGAGAAAGTTGATGCAGAAGGAGGGTGTCCCGTCGACACACAGTTTTACTGAGAAAGTTGATGCAGAAGGAGGGTGTCCCGTCGACACACAGTTTTACTGAGAAAGTTGATGCAGAAGGAGGGTGTCCCGTCGACACACAGTTTTACTGAGAAAGTTGATGCAGAAGGAGGGTGTCCCGTCGACACACAGTTTTACTGAGAAAGTTGATGCAGAAGGAGGGTGTCCCGTCGACACACAGTTTTACTGAGAAAGTTGATGCAGAAGGAGGGTGTCCCGTCGACACACAGTTTTACTGAGAAAGTTGATGCAGAAGGAGGGTGTCCCGTCGACACACAGTTTTACTGAGAAAGTTGATGCAGAAGGAGGGTGTCCCGTCGACACACAGTTTTACTGAGAAAGTTGATGCAGAAGGAGGGTGTCCCGTCGACACACAGTTTTACTGAGAAAGTTGATGCAGAAGGAGGGTGTCCCGTCGACACACAGTTTTACTGAGAAAGTTGATGCAGAAGGAGGGTGTCCCGTCGACACACAGTTTTACTGAGAAAGTTGATGCAGAAGGAGGGTGTCCCGTCGACACACAGTTTTACTGAGAAAGTTGATGCAGAAGGAGGGTGTCCCGTCGACACACAGTTTTACTGAGAAAGTTGATGCAGAAGGAGGGTGTCCCGTCGACACACAGTTTTACTGAGAAAGTTGATGCAGAAGGAGGGTGTCCCGTCGACACACAGTTTTACTGAGAAAGTTGATGCAGAAGGAGGGTGTCCCGTCGACACACAGTTTTACTGAGACAGTTGATGCACTGTGAAGTGTCGAGGAGAGAACTCCACTCAGCCTTCAGAGTGGAGTTCTCTTCTCGACAGTTCATGGTGGCGCGCAAAGCTTCGGGACACGAGGCTACACGAAGCGACGGACCTGCTCCAGGCCCTGATCCTAAGGGTGGTCATGCCCTTCAGAACGAGCGGGGAGACCCGCTCGCAAACGCACCTGATGGCAGCGGCGTGCGCGCACTCGCAGGAAGCACAAGAAATGTATTGCAATACGATATGATTATAGGATACACTACGAGCGCAAGCCATAAGCAGCACCAAAAGCACACGAAAAGAGAGACGGTCATGCGGTACCAGGGAAGACAGGCACACCTACTACGGCACCATACTGAGGAGGGCCTACCGTTAGTAAGGTATGGATATCGGCCGAAACCACCAACGATCAACAACCGCAAAGTCATCCATGATTTGCCACGTACGTCACATTGCATTGCCCGTAGATTCTCGCCTGGTCTTCGGGTCCGTAGATCCGCACGTGGTGCTCGTCGTTCGCCACGAGCACGTGCTTAACGCCCCGGCGGAAAGGCAGCGGCGTGGCATCTTGACTCAAACATGAATTCCAGTCGAACCCGATACAGTAAAGCTCTCCATCCCATCCCCCCAACCTACCGACCTGGTCGAAAAATACCGATTTCCACGTCCTACGGGATCGTCGGAAACACCCATCAAAGTCAGGCACCAAACTGTTCGTTCCTTCGGGGGGCCGATCAAATCGAGGGAGTGCGGCGCTCTCAGCGCGAAAGCTATGGCCGGCGTGTGTCGAGACTTTAGTTACCTCCCGCAAAGCCAGCGGTTTGAACTCGCGCAGAAGCTGAAAGACATAGCGACCACGACTGCCGATGACGTGGTAGAACCGGCCGCGGCCAGTCAAGAGACGGCATGGGGGGCTATTCCCGGGCTTGAGCTGGCACGATGGTGCGTCGAGGTGAAGGACCGGCGCAAGCGATTCGCTACAAGGCGCCCTGGCACGCACAAGGCGAGACGGCCCAACCGGTTCGCAAGCCAGCAGGTGTCCGCGCTGAACCCAGCGACGGACTGGGCATGGTACTTCGGCAGCATTCTGTTCGCGATCGCTTTTCTCGTCGCCATCGTGACGGCGGTTGACTGTGACGTGCTGCACGCGCACCACCTGGACCTCGGATACTGGTTGCACCTGCACGACGCCTGGAGCTGGCGCACGATGTCTTTCGAGAGCGTGGCGAGTCCCCATGAATTGTGCGACTTTCCCTCTTTCGGTGCTGCAGGGTAAATGCGGCGGGTCGAAAGAGCAGTGGTGTCGAGTATCCAGGCGAAACACCCGGACAAAGTTTTCAGAAGGAGAACCGCTCGATGCGACGCAAAACGGATCACAGTGTGGATCCAGTGGACGGCTGGGCGGCATTCTGTGCGCAATCGCTGTTCTTGTCGCCATCGTGACGGCGGTTGAGTGCTGCGACGTGCTGCACGCGCACCGGATACTGGTTGAACCTGCACGGCGAGCTGTCTATCGCGAGCGTTGCGAGCCCCCATGAATTATGTGACTTTCCCTCTTTCGGTGCTGCAGGGTAATTGCGCCGGGTCGAAAGAGCAGCGGTGTCGAGTATGCTGACGAAACACCCGAAAAACAACATAGGTTTCAAGAGGGGGACCACACAGTGTGGATCCAGTGGAGTGGGCGGCATTCTGTGCGCAATCGCTGTTCTCGTCGCCATCGTGACGGCGGTTGACTGTGACGTGCTGCACGCGCACCACCTGGACCTCGGATACTGGTTGCACCCGCACGACGCCTGGAGCTGGCGCACGATGTCTTTCGAGAGCGTGGCGAGTCCCCATGAATTGTGCGACTTTTCCTCTTTCGGTGCTGCAGGGTAAATGCGCCGGGTCTGGTGTCGAGTATCTTGGCGAAACACCCTGACAAGGTTCTCAGGAGGGGGAACACACGATACGACGCAAAGCGGATCGCAGTGTGGATCCAGTGGACGGCTGGGCACTCTGTTCGCAATCGCTGTTCTCGTGGCCATCGTGACGGTCGTTGACTGTCACGTGCTGCAGGGCACCTGTGGAACTGCGCAAAGCATCAAAGCGGGGGGTGTTGGTCCGTAGTACATCCGCACGGCTGAAACTCAACGGAATCGTCGGAGTGACACCACCAGGCGTGGGGTATGCCTAAATCTGACTCATGACGGGAACCTTTACCAGGTCAGGACAATCTCAGAGATCGATAGATTGCGAGCACCTTCTCGACGAATTGTGTGTGGTGCATGACTGCTCCTGGATGCACCTGCTGTGACATACCCGGCGACGTGCGTCATTAATTGCGCGACTTTCTCCCTTCTTCGATGTCAATTACACTTCTTCGTCGACACGCTAAGAAAGCGAGGTTTCACCTGCGCTGGTTAACTACTAGCCCTGAGCGATCAGCTCACGGCGCACCAGATCCCTGCGAAGGGTTGCGGCTCCACGTCTTCTGGCGGAGGAGTCGTGATCTATTGCGGACCACAATCTGTGGTCTGCGGGCGTTCTGCAGCGGTCCTTGTTTTGGTGCCTTTGTTTTCCTCTTCCTCTGCGAGCGACGGATCAACCTGCGTCTGGTGCAGCTGTCGTATGGAATTGCCTACGTATATGAGCCGGTCCATCCCCTCTTGATAGACCGTGATAGACCGAAGAATACAGCACCGGGCTATTCGATGCAGCTCTAGGGACTAGGGATGGACCTAATAGACCGTGGTGGACCACGGTCGTGATTCACTGTGACAACAGCGGCAGGCACTTCGGTGCAGTTTCAAGAGATAGGGACGGACCGGCTCAGTGTACTCCAGGCAGGCTGCGCGCGCTTTCATTGCGAAGGTTGCTGCTGTGGAAGGGCTCTGGAATGGCTGAGTGCACACCTAAGCAGGCCCCCCGTGGTGCCGGCTGCCCTACAACTGTTGTTCGTGCAGGCTGAAAAGACGTAGTATTTTAGTATTTTGGTGGTTGATCCATGTTCAACCTCCCCAGGGCTCGAGGCGAAACGAGAAACTCCCTTTCGCCTCGAACCTTGCCGAATTACCGTAAGCAACCAAACACGACAGAAGAAGGAATACCTTCCCACCACCCTCTCCTCCCCACCTTGAGCTGAGGAAAGAGACCTCCCCTTGGCCACGTGGTGCCGGGGGGGGGTGGTTTTGTATAAGCACCTGCTTTGTAGGAAATGCTTGAGGAGACTGCCAGTTGCGATAGATCAAAGGAGGTAAATGGGCTGTAGCCCTCACGAAACACAGGTAAATCTGGGTTTAGTGGCGGGCGTAAGCGTTCAACAGAGACCTCCCCTTGGCCACGTGGTGCCGGGGGGTGTTTTTTTTGCGACAACCAATTTCTGCTTCCCTGGAGACAGTATTTGTTACAGCTAAAAAGAACGTTGGCAGCGGTTTAACCAGAACACATGTAGGTTGAATCGCACAAACAAATACTTTCGGAGGGAGGGGTGAAACAATGGCGTACCGGGAGTTCCACAACGCGTTTGATCTCACCGCGTTGAAGAGCAGCCTGACACCGAGGTCCGCCGGCGTCGGCCGGGGAGGCGGAGAAGGAGAACGTCACCGTCGGCAGGCACGACTTCGACGAGTTCCTTGAAAAGCAGCTCGTCCGCTGCCCGCCGGCGGGCCGCACGCCGCGGCGGCCGGCGAGGGAAGCGGAAGGCGCCGGGTATGCCGAGGCCCTAGACCCGAAGTCGCCTTCGGCGTCCGGGAGGCGCCTCGCGCTCAAGAAGCTGTTCACCTGGAAGCCGAGCTCGTTGCCCGCCTGGCAGCTGTGTCAAGGCCAGGGGCGAGTTCTGGAGCTCTGGCTGAGCGCACACCTAAGCAGGCTGCTGCGGTCCCCCGTGGTGCCGGCTGCTCTGTAACTTGTTCGTGCAGGCTGAAAAGACGTAGAATATTGGTGGTTGATCAATGTTCAACCTCCCAACTCCCTTTCGCCTCGAACCTTTGTCAAATTACCGTAAGCAACCAAACACGACAAGGAACACCTTCCCACCACCACCCTCTCCTCGCCACCTTGAGCTGAGGAAAGAGACCTCCCCTTGGCCACGTGGTGCCGGGGGGTGTTTTTTTCTTCTTTTTTTCCCAATACTTTCGGAGGGAGGGGTGAAACAATGGCGTACCGGGAGTTCCACAACGCGTTTGATCTCACCGCGCTGAAGAGCAGCCTGACGCCGCGGTCCGCCGGCGTCGGCCGGAGGGTGAAAGGGGAGGCGGAGAAGGAGAACGTCACCGTCGGCAGGCACGACTTCGACGAGTTCCTCGAAAAGCAGCTCGTCCGCTGCCCGCCGGCGGGCCGCACGCCGCGGCGGCCGGCGAGGGAAGCGGAAGGCGCCGGGTATGCCGAGGCCCTGGACCCGAAGTCGCCTTCGGCGTCCGGGAGGCGCCTCGCGCTCAAGAAGCTGTCCACCCGGAAGCCGAGCTCGTCGCCCGCCTGCGGCAAGCGCCCGCTCGGCCAGACGTACCCGGGCCCCACCGCTGCCGCCACGCTCCGCGCGGATGAAGACGCGCTGGCGGCTACAGCCGCGAGGCCCGCCGCCAAGCACCCGCTGGGCACCTGCATCGGGTCGGCGGACGCGTCGCCGATCGCGGAACTCGACGCGGAGCTCGACCGCAGGGAACGCGAGCTGTCCGAAATCAGGCGCCGCCGGCAGCTGCTCGCCGAAACGCACCCCGCCCGCGCCTGGGCCGTCCCCGCGCTCCTCGACGACAGCTCCACCTTCATCGCCGACCCCGCTTCTCCCCCGCCTCCGCCGGAGGTTGCCCGGCCGCTGGAGACGTACGGCTCGCCGGCTTCCGCGCAGGCGCGGTACCTCGCGGACCTGGCGCGACACGGCGACGCCGAAAGCTGCGGGGACGGCCAGGGTTCGGAGGCCGAAACGCCCGGGTCGGACGGCGGGGCAACCGACTACCCGCCGCCGCACTACGAGGAGGTCTCGTTCGCCCGCGACGCCCCCGCCGACGGGTGCAAAGCGGACCGGTTAGGCGCCGGCGGGCACCCCGCCGGGCAGGCGGGGTTCCCGTTCGCCGAGCCATCCGTGCCCCCGGTCGTTTCGGCGCAAAGGTCCGGGTTCGACTTCGCGGCGGGGTTCGTGGACGACGGCTCGTTCCGCGAGCGGGAAGAGCTCGCCGGCGTGTCTCCGCCGGCGTCGCTCGGCGCCTTCCGGCAGGGCGCGGGGGCGGGCGGCCGCGGGAACCCGCAAGCCGGCTTCAACTTCAGCTGCACCAGCGTCCCGAACGACTGCTCTTCGCACTCCCCTTCCGACGAATTCCACTGCAACGCGGCGGAAGCCGCCGCGTTTTCAGCAACCCTGCCCTCCACGAAGCCATACGGCTTCAACTTCGGCCCCAGCGCCCCGAACGACAGCTCTTTTTCGCACTCCCCGTCCAACGCCTTCCATCGGAATGCCACGGACGCCGGACCGTTCGCAGCGACCATGCCCGGTGCGATGCCGTGCGGCCCTGGAACTGCGCAAACGGGCTTCAACTTCGCGAACGACAGCTCTTCGCACTCCCCTTCCGATGATTTCCACCGGGGCGCGCCGGAAGCCGGCCCGTTTTCAGCAACCGTGCCGTACTCCGGAACTGCTCAAACGGGCTTCAACTTCGCGAACGACAGCTCTTCGCACTCCCCTTCCGATGATTTCCACCGGGGCGCGCCGGAAGCCGGCCCGTTTTCAGCAACCGTGCCGTACTCCGGAACTGCTCAAACGGGCTTCAATTTCCCGAACGACAGCTCTGCGCACGCCCCTTCCGATGATTTCCACCGGAATGCCGCGGATGCCGGTCAGTTCTCAGCGGCCGTGCCCGGTGCGACGCCGTGCGGTCCCGGGGCTGCGCAAACGGGGTTCAACTTCCGGAACGGCAGCTCTTCGTACGCCGCTTCCGACGAGTTCCGCGGCAGCGCCGCGGACGCCGCCCTGTTTCCAGCAGGTCTGCCCGCCGCGGCGCCGTGCGGCTTCGACTTCGCCAGCACCGCGCAACCCTCCGCGGGGCCGGGCGCCGCTCGAATGGATTCCGGCGGGGCGGAGCCGAGCCAGTGGTTACACACCGACGGTTCGTCGCACGCCGCCGCCGAGGGCACGCATCCGCCGTGTGCGGCGGCCGCGGTGGCACCCCCGGTCTTGCGCCCGAAGTCCGCGGGCCGCCGGGGGCGACCCCCGGCCGATGGCGGTGGTCTGTCCCCGCCGGCTTCCCCTCCGCACCGGAACGGTGTCGGGCTCGAGGAGGAGGGGGGCACGCGCACAAGCGAACCCGATGCCGCCGCCCCTGCGACACCCACACGCAGGCCCAGCGCGCCCCCGCCCACCTCGCCTGCCGCCAAGCCGGTCGCGAAGTACGACTGGGAAGATATCCCCGTCGGAGGCAAGGCCGGCGGGCTCTCCCAGCCGCCTGCGGCGGCGCCTGCGCGGGCGAAGCCGAAGCGTGAGCCGTTGAAGGACCGGCTGGGAAAGCGGACGACCTCCGTCCGCGGCGCACCGGGCGACGAGACGCCGCCCGCGGAGATCCGGGAGCCGGAGCCGGCTGGTGGTGGAGGGTGTGAAGAGGGGGTGAAAAAGAGGCCGTTTCTCCGGCGCGGCGCGCGAAACCCGAGGACCTACCTGGTGGACGCCGCCCCCCGCGCGGCAGGGAAGAAGCAGGGCGACGAGGAGCCGGAGCTGCCGCCCGCCGAGCAGCAGCAGCAGCAGCAGCAGCTGCCGGCGCCGCAGGCCGCAAACCCGGGCGCGGCGAAGCAGCCGGATGGCCGCAGCCCGGACACTCCGGGTGCGCGCTTTGCCCGCCAGGCGTCGTCGAACTCCAGCCAGCAGCACCACCAACACCACCACCACCACGACGCGACCCCGCGTGCCGTGCCGCCGCAGGCCCCGGCGGCTGTCGCTCCCGCCGCCGCCGCCGCCCCGGCCGCCGCGAAGCAGCCGGATGGCCGCAACCCGGACACTCCGGGTGCACGCTTTGCCCGCCAGGCGTCGTCGAACTCCAGCCAGCAGCACCACCACCACCACGACGCGACCCCGCGTGCCGTGCCGCCTCCGGCGCCGGCGACGCCCCGCTCGCGCAAGCCGGTGACGTCCCCGCGAGGCGCGAAGCCCTCTGACTCTGCGAGGAGGTGTGCCGTCCTCTTTTTTTTAGTACTAACAATCTTGTGGGTTGCCCTTCAATGTATTGTGCAGGCTAAAAAGACGTAGGCAGCATGTTTTGGTGGTTGATCAGAATTCCTTACCTGAATACACACAGGGTAAATACAAGTGGGAAAACGATCAACCGGCACGCACAAACAAAACGAAGCGCCTGTCTTTTTTGATCCTTTTCTTTTTGCCGAACATGAAATGTTGGAGGAAATGAGAAGCTCGTCACCGCAAACCGTGGCGTTTTCACTTACGTCCTGAATCCAGCTTTCCGTGTGTAGAAACTATTTGAGGAGGCTGCCAGTTGTAAAATCTCAAAAGGGGGTAAATGGGCTGTAGCCCACACGAAACACAGATAAATCTGGATTCAATGACGGGCGTAAGCGTTCAACAAGAAAGAATGACCCACTTTGTAGTTGTATTGTTTCAGTCTCCTTCGGGATCAGCACAAGGCAGCGCCTCTAATATTTCTAAGATCGCAGATCTTAGATGATTACTGCTAGGTTATCCAACGAATACCAACTACTTGTACGCTATCCCAAAACGTGACACGTAGCTTCACCCCTCGCTTATAAGCAAAGCTTGCTTGCTTCTGGGCCCGGGGGGGCACGTTTTCTTTTCTGCTTGCAGAGTTTTAGCATTTGGTTCTTTTGCAACCTTAACGCAGGTACCATGGTATTAGCACCTACAGATCTTGAATCCATCGGGCAAGGTTCTGCTGCAGGAGCAAGTAGCCCCCCCACTTTGGAACGGGCCGTGCCCTAGTGCAAGCCCCACGCGCTCATCACATTCAACAAACTCTCCCCCCCCCCCGAACAGGCTCACTGAGAAGGTGGAGAGCCTCGCTGCGGATTGGGTGTCGTACCCTTCCGGTCTCGAATTCACGTTCCCCCGCGACTTGTCAGCCCAGGTACGATTCGTGTTCATTTTTCAAAGTCGAACGCGCTTGCGAGCGCAGACCATCCCTTTAGAACGCCGGCACGCGCCTGAAGGTTTCTGCCGGCTGCTCACTCCATGCTGTTGCACTGCTGCTTCAGCATCACTAGTACAAAGCTACGCACTCCGAAAGCTATGTGCAAGGAAAACACAACAGGTTGCGCACCTTACGACAATGGTCACCCGGAGACTGTAAAACCCCCCAGATCTCTAAGTGAACCGCACTCAGGGAAAGTTTGCGAGGATTTTGACCCCGGAAATCTTCTCTTCGGGGTGTGTGCCGTCACTGGAACAGCGTGTCCGGTGCTGGAAAACTTACGATTCCCACAGTCAGCGCTTTAGCCAGGAAGCAGAGCGGCTGACTGGTGATTACGTACGGTGTCACAGGTTTTACCCGGTCCGTCAGTACTGGGGGGGAGCTTGTCTTTGAGGAATTGAGCCGCCGACCGCCCTTAATGCCTTGACCAGACTCAGCAGTGGCTGAGTCGTGAAACCCAGATGCCGCATCACACCTGACAGCGCTTTTGTGTATGTCAGCTGTGTTTGGACTGACACCTTTGTTGCCACAACAAACAGGGTCACTGTCGGCATCGACCCCCCCCCCCCCCCCCCCCCCCCCCCCCCTAGGGCTATGTTGGCAAGTAAACGCGTTTCCATCGTTTTTTCCAAAACATGGAAACGGAAACGGCTCCTTGATTTTGCAGGCTACCCACAAACCACGCTAACACCACCAGGGAATACTACACGGTGAGGTCCAGCCCCAGAAGTTGGAGCTAAAGAGGGTGCCCGAGTCACACCCGAGAAGCGGGTGTGACACCCGCTTTTTAACTCCAGCTTTAACTCCAGCTTCTGAGGCTGCTCACATCCCGACAGGGTGTGTCAACTTGCAGCCAAAACCGAAAAGACTGTCGCGCATACGAACCTTGTCGAGAAACTTTACGGGGAGGTCTCCAGGCCCAATTCTCTGAGTGCTTGGTTGCCACCACTACGAAGGACCGCGCAGCTCGGGACTACTTCGGAGACAGCACCGTTTGCACAGATAAATTTGTTTTGCTGGCTCGTTGGGAAATACCCCTAAAAAAATTCCCCCCGCCCATCCGAGGTGTGGCCACCTTACACACTGCAATCTGCAGCAGCCGTTTCCCAAATAAGGAAACGCCGTTTCCTTGAAAGTATGGAAACGGAAACGGAAATGGAAACGGGAAACGTTTCCGTTTACTTGCCATCATAGCCGGGTATAATACAGGCTATTTTCACTGTGGAGGGTGGTCAGAAAAAAAAAATTTTTTTTTTGGCCCAAATACCCCAAAAACCACACTTTGAAATTTTTTTGTGGGCCCACTTTTGCCAGGGAATTTTGACCATTTCACCTTAGAGAATTCGACCACCCAGCCTCCAAGGCAACTGCACTGTAGAAGGGGGGGGGGGGGGGGGGGTCCCTTGCAAAGTCGTTGGGGGCTCTCAGGGTAGTGTCAGCACTGCCCCCCCCCCCCCAGACTCACACCGCAGTCCTGTCTGCAGACACTCAGGTTCCACGCTGATGATGGTCCGCCTTATGTGTCCGTGGCTTAAAGGACCGAAACACGGCGCAGACGGGACCAGTGCGGTGTTGAGCACATACCCATTCCAAGCACGTTCTTGCAATCCCCCCATTCCAGTAGGGTACTTCGCGTAACGCGACTTGCTGCCCTCAGCACGCAGGATTACTTCCTCGCACTCTTTTCCTTTTGGTACTTCAACCATTGGTGCTGCACACGGCAACCCCATGTCCACTGTGCTCTGCGGAGTTTACTTCGCAGATTGCCACCGTAAAAAGAAGACAAGTCAGTGCTGCCTAGCGAGTCACAGTCACAATCAGGGCGAGTGCCCTGAGTTTTTTAACTGATTGCGCAGACACGGTTGTAGGGGCCTTCTCCCCGTGACGGATTCGCCTGTGCTCTAGTAGCACGGGTGGTCCTGGCTGTGACGAGCTACGAACAGCCGCCTGACAAACCAGACTCACACCGCAGTCCTGTCTGCAGACACTCAGGTTCCACGCTGATGATGGTCCGCCTTATGTGTCCGTGGCTTAAAGGACCGAAACACGGCGCAGACGGGACCAGTGCGGTGTTGAGCACATACCCATTCCAAGCACGTTCTTGCAATCCCCCCCCCGTGCATAAGATGGATAGCCAAACCCCCTTGATTAAGATGGATGACGGGCGAGAATGCCAGTCCATCTTAAACACGGGGGTGAGGTACCCCTTTACAAAGTGACTACACTGTAGTCTACAGTGCCCCCGTGTTTAAGATGGATACCCCCCTTGATTAAGATGGATACTGCCAAAACCCGAGTTTTTCATCCATCTTATGCACGGGGGAGGGTAGGCACCTCTTGTATTCGGCGTGCCGATCCTGCAATTCTCCCGAAAAAGAAATAGGAAAAAGTAGCGCAAACCCGGAACCCGCGGGAACTCCTTCTTCTTGGAAGACGCACGTAATTTGTGGTCCCCGGGTCTATTATTTTTCACGGTTCTCTTCATCGGAGCTGAACGCCCGAGCACAAATTCGCCGAAAAAGGTCGGCTACATGGGCCAGCAAAGAAATGCCACCAACCAGTGGGTCGATTCCCGTCCTTTCCATTGAAAACCTGTGGGTTCCACGCCCGGTGCCCCGCATCTGGTGAAGACCCACGAACCACGCACATACTTTTCGGTCCCCGGGTCTATATTTTTCACGGTTCTCTTCATCGGAGCTCATCGCGATCAGAAAACCGTCGAAAAAGGTCTGTTATGCGGACCAAGAAAAAACCCCCAACTTATTTCCAGATTTCCAAAATGCCTCTTGTATTCAAGGTATCTCCTGTATATCGACCCCCCCCAGTAACCCGTTCCTCTTCCCAAATGTCCCATATTGGGTCCTGGTCCATCAGCAGGTCCCGATCTGGTGGTCTGAGGTTGTGCATATTACTACGCGCGCGCGCGTAGGCCGCAGACACAAGCGTATTTGTAGAAAAGGGAAAGTTTGCAAAGGATTTTGACCCCGGAAATGTTCTTCGTCAAGAATCACCGCCAACCCGCCACTTACAGGACCAGCACACCCGGATCCCCCGTCTGCGCCCTCCATGCTGTTGCACTCCTGCTTCAGCATCACTAGTACAAGTACTCACTCCGAAAGCTATGTACAAGGAGAACGCAACAGGTTGCGCACCTTACGACAATGGTCACCCGGAGGCAAAACCCCCCAGATCTCTAAGTGAACTTCCTTACCCTCTAGAAAAGGGAAAGTTTGCAAGGATTTTGGCCCCGGAAACCTTCTTCCCACATGTGCCCATATTGGGTCCTGGTCCATCAGCAGGTCTCGATCTGGTGGTCTGAGGTTGTGTATATATACTACGCGCGCGCGCGTAGGCCGCAGACACAAGCGTATTTGTAGAAAAGGGAAAGTTTGCAAGGATTTTGACCCCGGATAAATGTTCGTCAAGAATCACCGCCAACCCGCCACTTACAGGACCAGCACACCCGGATCCCCCGTCTGCGCCCGACGTCTTCGCTCTTCGCCACGTTCGATCCCAATTTCTACCACACCATCAAGAGCTCTTTCCTCGTCTGACAAGTCCATCTACCGGCTAGATATGATCGCCAGCCGCCACCCCGGCTCCCGATCGAATCCTCAGCTGCAAGTCCGTGTTATCCTGCCAGGTGCAGAAGCGGCAAAGCGTTGAAGGTAACCCTTGGGCTCTTGAAACACCCCTACCAACAACACGTAAACTATTGCGTGTGCTCGCTTGCCTGCGTTGGGTTGCTCGTAGCATCCCAGCACAGTGGGTGACGGTGCTAGGCCAAACGTCGTCCAAAACGTCTGTGCGGGTTGAGCTTGGAATGTTACGATTAACGAAGCAACACATCACTGCCAGATGTTTTGTTTACGAGTCTACCCAGCATATTAGGCGGGGGTTACCTGTCCGCAATCAACACGATATCCGGCCACCCAGTTGCGCTCATGGAGGCGCAACCGAAAGGGCCGTCACCCTGATCTCAGGATGTCTAAACCCGCCGATGAATACGAGCCTGCCACCACCCGCGGGTTGTTCCAGCGCCAAACAGCGTCCTGCTCGAATGTCGACGGAGCTGTCACTCAAAACTGTGCCTTGGCCCAAATACAAGTCCAGGACACTTTGCAATCCTTCCCCAGTTGAACATGAGAGCCTTCCCCCTGCCTTCCCGTCACTGCCTCGTTGCTCTGGACACAATCTGTTGTACAATCCTCTCTTCGCGCGCAAGGGAAAACATAGATCCCTTTAGAGCGAAAGAAAGAGAGCGAAAGAAAGTCAAGCGAAACCGTGCAGGGGAAACAAAGAAAGAAAACAAAGAAGAGCGAAATACGGAACCCGCGAAAGAAAAAGGGCTCAAACGAGAGTCGCACGAGAAGGTACGAGCGCTCAAAAAAGTTTTTTCTCTTTTTCTTCTTTTTTAGAATGCTTTCGACCGTGATTAGACAGTCAGGATTGCCGGGGGCGGGTCTCCATGAAGAAGAGAAAAGTAAAGCAAGGCATGCCCCTGCGCCTGCTGTCTCCGGCTGCTTCGGCAGACGACACATACTACTACTGTGTGCCGTCTATTGTCACAGACTCTTGCTGCATAGCAAGTTCAAACTACTACCACTACTAGAATGCTTTCGTTTTGGGCTGTCGGCTTTGTAAGGCAGTCAGCTGTGAGACTGTCAGGGGTGAGTGGTGGCACCTTCCCCTGGCGAGTTCTCGGGCGATGCTGCTTCGTCGGCCAGCACAAATTATTTGGCTTGATTTGCGATGCACATTTTCCGCCACATCCACCAACCCGGCTATTGCAATAGAGATATGCATCCTCCTGCTGCAATCAATGCTAGCCGGATCCCAGGAGCACAGAACCTGATGCCGGTTTCGAAACGGCATGTCTGCAGTCCCATAATGATGATGCTTTTAGCGTCAGAAGGGCTCAACAGTACCTTGCTTGAAGGGAAGCGAATGTTCTGTTCTGCCGGCGCGTGTCGGGTGTCTTGCACGTGTGGCCGCATTCTTTCGAATGGGCACCTGATTTGTAGAAAATACTCGAGGAAGCCGCCCGCTGCAAATAATAAACAACCCTGGCGGAGGAAACGCTGAAGCCCGCGCGAAATGCAGATCAATCTGGGTTTCATGCCGACTGAGCATTCAACGGAAAAAGCACGTTTGTGGTTGTATCGGGTTCTCCTCTGGTATCATCCGTCGTCGATATCCCTGTCTGAAGGATGACCCTAAACCACGCATATCGTAGAACCCGCGAGTCCTCGTTTCGTAGATCTCGAACATCAGGCCATTGGGCTACATCCACTGCAATAAACATTTGAAAAAAAGCACCGGGCGGCCCCTCGAGTATCGCTTTTTTAGTGCCAACGATTCTTGCTGGTTGCCCTCCAATGTGCTGTGGAAGGCTAAAAAAACCCCCCCCCCCCCCCACCCAACACAGGACGAGAAGGAAGGAGCAGCACCACCAGAACCGAGAAAGAACAAAAAAAGAAGAATACTACGCACCAAACCCACCACCCTCCCCAACCCGGGCTTCCTTTTTACCCCTGCAAACCCGTGAATAGGTGCTACGGGAGTATCTGGCAACCGCTGCTTAACAGAGTGCATGCTAATCCATGTGGTTCATGTACTTAAAAGAACTCAATGCTTAACAGTGCTCACGTGGGCGGTGTCTTCGGACAGCACCTCGTGATGTTCGCATCACAAAACAAAGAAGACAGTGAAATGGTCGTTACCTGGTCGGGTTTCGCTCGCGACCGTTTCCTGAACAATCTTTCACTAAATCCGCGGTTAAATAACCTGGCCTCAGTGGTGCAAGCACCACGCGCTCTTCAAACCCAAGAAACATTTTCCCCCCGACGTGGACAGCGTGTTTTGGTGGGTTCACCAGAACTCCTGACCTGAAAATGAAACAAGGGGCAAACAATCGGCCGCCACGCACATAAAAACCGAAGCGCCTGTCTTTTCGATAGGCACCTGCTTTGTAGGAAATGCTCGAGGCCGCCAGTTGCGAATCACAAAAGGGAGAAACGCGCTACAGCCCTCCCTCTAGCCTCCGTCGAAACGAGCACCAGGCGACGCCTCCGAGTACTTCTGGCCTTACATCGTCTAGATTCATCAATCCAACAAGTTCGAAAACAGGGGAGAAAAACAAAATGAAGAAAAAGAAGCGTCCTTTCGTCCGCGTTTTAGTTGCCAACACGAGAAAAGAGTGCAGGGGTCCGACAAAGTGTACACGCGCGCTTCGAAAGCCGCGAGAGATCACCCCAATCGGTAAATCATCCAGGCGAGCACCCGGCGGCCGGAGCCCACCCTGCTTTTTAGAGTGAAAGACAACACACAAGGGAGTCGGTGAGTGTAGATAAAGTCCAGGAATTCATCTCGGCTGTAGTGTCGATAAAGTCCAGGAATTCATCTTGGCTGTAGTGTAGATAAAGTCCAAGAATTCATCTCAGCTGTAGTGTCGATAGAGTCCAGGGGTTCATCTCGGCTGTAGAAGACTTGTCCGTCGCTGAACAAGACGCGCGTCAGGTCCCGGTTCACGTGGAGCCGTCACTGCAACGAGGCGAGCTGTGTGTTTCGGCTTCAGCTGGATGTCGTCTGGCGCGGTGCGCGTCATGTATCTGTGCGTGGTACGGGGGTCGGCGTGGCGTAGAAGGTCGACCAGATCCGTCCTCGTCGCGCCTCTCCTCTCTCGCACCTGCGCCCCCCGCCGGAAACTGTGCATGACAGTACCTGGAGGAAGAGCCGCCCCACTGGCTGGCTGGTTTTCGGTCGGTTTGCGGCGGACATCTCTTGCAGGGTTCCGCAACGAAAATGCGTGAGCAATCCGCACCAGGCGAGTGTGCTGACTTTGCATACCTCCCCCAACTGTCCAAAACCAGCTGCTCGTATCTGCTCGCAACACCTCACCCCCTCCACTCTTACCTTGCACCAGAGGCAGAATTTACGGCGGCACCGAGCACTTGAACACGGCAAATCAAAAATGATTTGCTCAAACAAAGTACCCTATGCGTTTTAGATTCAGGGAGGGATCAAAGGATTGCACCCAAGTTTGTACCCCACAACACCTTGTGCCGCACGCAACGCTCCACCCACGAACAGCACCCGGCGTCCACAGGGGGGCGGGGAAGAAAAGGCTAGCGTGCCGGGCGCGAGGGGAAGAGGGGTGAGCGTCAGTCCCCGCGTGATGACCGACGCAGTCGTCGCGCTCGCTGGATGGCGCGCGCCTGGCTCCAACGACTGCAGTTCAAAATGTTTGCACAAACAACCCAAGTGCCCTGTACGTTTTAGATGCCTTTTAGGAAGGGATCACGCATTGCATCAACGTTTTTACCCCATGCCGCAAACAACACTTTATGGCACAAGCAACACAGGTGGGAAGGGAAGAAGGGCTAGCGTGCCGGGCGCAAGGGGAAGAGGGGGGGGACGAGGTAACGAGTCTCTCCCCCCTCAGCCTTCGCCTTGGTCAGTCGCGCGGCCTACACCTTTCCTGAGGGACGTAAAAAAACAGAGGAAGGCACAAGAGACACAAATGGCGCGTCCCTTACGTACGCGCTGGACAGGCCCCACGTGCTGGCCACGCTGCGGCCTCGAGAACTGCCCGTCCCCCCTCCACAGCGCCACCCGCTGGATGGCACTCGGCTGGCTCCAACGACTGCAATTCAAAAGACTTTGCACAAACAACCCAACTGCCCCTGCATCTTTTAGATGCCTTTTGGGAAGGGAACAAACATTGCACCAAAGTCTTTGCCCTGCACCGCAAACAACACCTTATGACACAAGCAACGCTCCACCCAACCATCAGCACCCGGCGTCCACAGGTGGGGAGGGGAAGAAGGGCTAGCGTGCCGGGCGCGAGGGGAAGAGGGGGGGGGGGCGAGGCAACGAGTCTCCCCACCCCAGCCCCCGCCTTGGTCAGTCGCACGGCCTGCACCTTTCCTCGGGGACTTTGAAAAAGCAAGAAGACACAAATGGCGCGTCCCCGTCTTCCGCAGCTGCTGTACGCGCTGGACAGGCCCCACGTGCTGGCCACGCTGCGGCCGCAGGATGGGCTGCAGGGGGTGGCGGCGGCGGTCGGCGACAAGGAGTTCGAGCGGTTCGAGGCGGTGAGTCGGGGGAAGTACCGGCGGATGGCCCAGGCTGTCGAGACGAGCGGGCTCCAACCGGTCGTCACTGGCCGGCTCGTCAGCGCCGCGCACGCGATGGAGCTGCACCAGCGGCTGCAGGCGCAGGATCTGGCGGAGAGCGCCGGGCCGCGCGTGATGACCGACGAAGTCGCTGCGTTCGCCCTCCTCGAGAATTGCCCGTCCCCCCTCCACAGCGCCACCCGCTGGATGGCACTCGGCTGGCTCCAACGGCTGGTGCTCGAAGACACACCCGAGTACGCCGCTGCGCTCGCTGCCGCGAAGACCCACGCAGCCTCCATCCACCAAGACCCCACCCGATCCCCGTACACCGACGGCCCACACTGGGAGGAGGCACGGCTGCAATTCAGCAAAGCGTGTGCAACCACCTGCGACCAGAGAGTTATCCCAGGCGTAGCTGGAAGGGAGGCAGCGGAGGCGTGGGCGGAAAGGGTCGCATCGATCGGGGGCTACGCCGAAAAAGCTGCGGCGGACGCGCGCCAGGCGCTCGCCGGATTTCTCGGGTTTTGGCAGGCCAAGGTGCCTCTCGTCAGCGACGCCGCCGCGGCGGCGGCGCTGTACCTGGAGGCGGCGGCCGCCGGCGAGGCCTCGGTCGCCGACTCAGACGCCGTTCACGGCGCGAGGCTAGCGGGGATGGCCTTTTCGGACCCGTTTGCTACGTACGCCGTCCCGCACCTCTGCGTCGGTGCGGTGCAGACCCTCCCGAGGGAAACCCTCTCCGCGGTGCTGGCGACGGCGACGGCGCCACCCCCGGCGGGATTCACGGGGCTCCTGCCTTCCCGGCCGCGGAAAAGAGACCGGTGGAGCACATTTTTGCAGGCGATGGAGTACGCGCGTGCCGCCGCGGCCGTGCCCGCCAGCCGCGCCGAGCTGGCGGCGGCGCCGCCGGCGCCGCTCCCGGCGAGGTGTCCGGCCATCGCGGGGGAGACCGCGGAAGCGTGGAAGACGCAGTTTTCAGACCTGCCCGACATGCTGCTCGACCGGCTCATCGAGAGGGCCGCCGGCGGTGCGCCGGAGGCCCCGCGCGCGGCTGACTGGCGGGAGTTGGGCGTCGAGCGGTTCTTCGCAGGGTCCCCCTTCGCGCCGGCGGCGGCTGCGGACCCGGAGGCGTATCACCGCGTGTGGCGGGCGGCGCCGGCGGAGCTCGCAGCCCCCCCGCAGGGGGGGGGTGCTGCTGGCCTGCCGTCGTTCGCGGACTGGGTGGCCGAGTTTCGGGTGCCGGCGCCGTCGTGGGACGCGCCGGAGGGGTTTGCGGAGTATGTCCGGGCGGCCGTGAAGCCTGCGGGGGGGACCGCGTCCCCCGTGCAGATGGACCTGGAAGCCGCGCTGCGCACTGTCCGGGCCTGCCGCGACGGCTGGCTCGCGTTATCACCCGCTGAGCGGGTCGCGTCGATGCGCTCTTTTTACGCGGCGCCGCCGCCGCCTCTGCTGCCGTTTGCGTGTCTTGAAGCGATTCACGCCGTCGTGCAGGAGCCGGACGCGATGTTCACGACCACCCACGACATGTTCGGCGCCCCGGGGCTTCCGCACTACGGTGGGGAGTACGCCGAGTGGGCTGTCCTCACTGACGGCGAGAAGTTCGCCTTCGACGTGCGGGCCCCGTTTCCCGAATTTTCCGAGCGCCTGCGCAAGCTGAAGCGGGCGCGGGCCTACCGGTGGTACGTGGCTCGCTTTACGGCCGGCCGCCGGACCCTCAATGCGGCGACGACCCTCCACAAGTCGTACCTCACCTGGGCGGCGGCCAACCGGCCTCCGGCCATCTCCCCGGATTCGCCGCCGTGCAATGTTTTCGCGCATGTCAACTTCCCGTTGGACACGCCGGGCGTCCCGCTTTACACGACCGTTCGCGCGGTTGAGCAGGAGTGGAGCAGGCTTTTGTCCATCGGTTGCGACGACCCCGCGTACCGGGCGTTTTTGGCCGAGCGAAACCTCGCCTGCAGCGTGCAGGCGCACGAGCAGTACCGCGGGCTGCCGTTCGAGGCGGCGTGGGTGCTGCGGGAAGGAGTGGCGCGGGGCCGCCCCGGCGCGGCGGACCGGCTGCGCGGGATCCTGCGGAAGTTCCCGCTGTCGGTGTACCGGAGCACCCTCGAAACCGAGCTTGCCCGGCGGCAGACCGCGGCCGACGGCGGCAACGAGGCGCTGGGCGACTTGGTCACCCGGTGCGCGATCGCAGCCGCGGCAGCCGGCCCGGCGCCTTCCGCGGACGCCCGCGCGCCGCTGGCCATCGCGACCGTCCAGCAGACCCTCCTCCGGGACGCGGAGGACGGCGTGCTGTCCCTGGAAGACACGTGCGACGGCGACGTGGAGTCTTTCTACGTCCAGTTGCTCCACCCCAGGCTGTCGGCCGTCGAGCTCTACGCCGCGGCAGAGCGGGTACCGTTCCACATAGCCGACGCATGCTGGGCAGCGGAAAGCGACGAAGTAAAAGAGCAGTACCGAAGCGCAGCGCACGACGGGGACGACGCTGCAGATCCCGCTGCAGCGGCCCCGCCCGATGACTGGGTGCTGCTGTCGGACGCGGAGGTCGGGCGGTGGGTCGAACGGGAACTCGGAAACGGCGTGTGGGAAGCGGTGCGGCAGGACGGGTTGTGGAGCGTGATGCGCCACGCCCTGCACGAGCCGACGGGGAAGGCGATGACCGCCTTCGCGGGGGCCCCATTTAACGTGCAAAGCGCGGTTCTTCGCGACCTCAACGACAACTGGCCTCGGGTGGAGTCATTTTTCTGCTCGTTCGCGCGCCTGCAGCCGACGGGACCCCCTTCGTTGGCGGCCAGCCGCCTGGTCGAGGCGAAGACGTCGTTTCTCAATTTCTTGACCCTGGAGGACCCGACCGCCGCGACCGACGAGCAGACCCCGGGGTACCACGTGTTTTCGTCGCAGCTGCTTCACGGACTGCCAGCTGATGACCTCCTGGCGACGGCTGCCGCGCAGCTGTGGCGCCGCCTGCCCCGCGCCGCGCGCGTCCGGTTCGAGCGCGCCGCCCTGTCGAGCCAGAAGGCGGTGTCCCCGGCGCTCCTGTCGAAGCTCGGGAAGGAGGAGCAGCGGGTCGTCTGCCAGTACGCGGCGCTGTCTGGGCTCCGCAAGGAGCTGACGGCCCGTGAGCTGCTGCACGGGGCCCCCGCCGGGGGGCCCGACGGCGTCGTGGAGCCGGTGACGATGTATCTGAAGGAGCGGGCGTCCGACTACTTCCACTCCGCCCCGGAGACGCTGGAACGATACATCCTCCTCTCCGACGCCGAGCGCGCCGAGTACGCCGAGCGAGCGGCGCGGGCCACCGAAGAAAGAAGGCAAGGCGGCTCGGATGCCGTCGGTGATGCGGCGGAGTGCTTCCCCATCACACACTTCTCGAGGGAGGTGACCGAGTCCGCGACACGGACGGGGAAGCCGGCGCCCGACCGCAGCGAAGTGCTCGAGGCGTACTACCAGATGCCCGCGCACGCCCGCTGGCCATACTACCTCCAAGCCCGCAACGCCTACAACAGCATGGTATGCTCGGCAGTTCCCACCCCAAGTACCGTCTGGCTCCTAATTTATGTAGTTTCTAATTTATAAATATTTGAAAATTTGAAAGAAAGCAATTAACGATTTGTAAATTAAAAATTACATAAAACAAAGGCAGAGGCGCGCCACGCACTGCACATACCGTGGGCCTGCGCCGCTAAAGCGGTGCCGCCAAAATGAAATTAATTCATTGATCCACAAAGAGTGGTGCCGAGAATAATAATTAAGGATTTATAAATTAGCGGCCGGTAAATTATTACAAACCATGCATATTATTGGCCTATACATTAGAGGCTGGACGGTAGCCCCACGGCAGCATTGCACACGCCCCAGCAGCACTGTCGATGCGCGTGCCCCAGAACTCCCCGCACGACGCAACAAGGGATACATGAAAGGGACTTTTTGTTCTGCGGGCGTTTTCTTCGTTTTCAATGGTATCGAAACGTTGTAATCACGCGAGCTGCACCAAAGAGCGGAGATGTGCGTGGAGTGCGGAACGCCGCACGCAAACGTCAGTGGAGTCAACTCATCACGCCCACACAGCGCTCCCCAACGATCGACGCGGAGAAGTACTTCGTCGCGCATTCCTTGTGCTCCGCGGAGGACTGGAAGGTATCCTCATTTTGTTTTACATAAGCGCCAGCTGGGAAGGAAATGCTCGACAAAAGCTGCTGGACAAAGAACCGAAGGATTCCCGGGAAGGAAATGCTCGACAAAAGCTGCTCGACAAAGAACCGAAGGACTCCCGGGAAAATCTGCTAGACAAAGAACCGAAGGGAATCCCTATTGGTGTAACTACCGAACCACCACGTGTTGAACGGACGTGAGGTCATGCGGGTACACCCCTACACGACAAGACACGCAAACACAACAGGTCAAAGTCCGTGAGAAAACAACACACGGTGGTGTAAGCAAAGAACAATTCAGATTGTGTTTGTATTGAATTTGCCCCTCCACCCCCATATTTCCTCTTTTCCATTCGGAGTCAAAGCAGCTACGTCGAGTATTTTTAGTGATGCGAACCACCCCCGTCCAAGAACCTGGCACAAACCCGTCAAGAATAGCCGGGTTTCTGACGCTGAAATGCGCTGGCATGGCACCAGTCGTGGTGCGTGGCTCGACTCAAGCGTATTCCGTCCCTCCTGCACAGTGCAGTTAGGTGGGGGATTCTGTCTTGCGCAGCTCGTCCAGCCCGCGTCGCAGGTGGCACAAACCGAAGAAGCCCGTGCGGCAGGGAGTGGAGACGAGGTGATACAAGACGAAGGGGAAGCGCGCAGTGACCAGCCCGGACGGACCAGCAAGACACAAAACCAGGCGACCAAGAGAAGGAGGGGGACGCGACCCAGAGACCCGGGCTAAGTCACCATCACCTAGTGTGATGGACCTTTCTTCGGGGGCTCACGCACTCAAAGCTCGAATTATACGCAGCTCGGCCAGAAATTTGTTTGAACCCCACAGAACGTCTCGGCCGTGCGACAAGAACGGTACGCGAGTGAGATCGGCCTCATTACGCAGAAGTTTGCGGCGCCAGCCTACGGCCCGACGACAGCCCTAGAAGGTATGTTCAATGGCTTACTTCCCTGATCATTCAGTGCTCGTGTGGTAACTTCGATCGAGCTTCTGGAGTAATTTAGTAGAACAAGACGACCGGACTCTCCCGGAGAGTGGTTCCGCAACTTGTCGCTCGCTCTCTCTCAGTCAAGGGCAAGTTGCGCTGCAGCTTCATTAGTGCAGTGACGAGATGTCCGCCGCCCAGAAGGATATCCTCGCCATGATGAAGGGGTACCCGCTGGACCAATTGAAGAAGTACAGCGAGTTTGTGGGGCGGGCATTTCAATTGCCGCCGGAGTCTTTACCGCCCAGGAACGAGCACACGTCGCCTGACCCCTCTATCCGCCGTGCGACAAGTGTCCCGCGCTGCTCCGCGTGTGCGAGAAGGCGATTCCCCCCGGGGCACCTGCTGTAGTCAGCAACATCCAAATCACGAAGAAGGAAGCCAATGCCAGACAAGGCTGCAATACCGTGTACGCCGCACCCACCACGAGCGGCCGGCAGGCGCATCACCAGTTTGCTTGACTCTTGAAAACTTGACTTTTTCTTTGAACCAACCACACCCTGAAGGCTGCGTGAAGTACTCTAATCGATGCGGATTATCGCCACAGATTTTTTTTTGTATAAGCACCTGCTTTGTAGGAAATGCTTGAGGAGACTGCCAGTTGCGATAGATCAAAGGAGGTAAATGTGCTGTAGCCCACGCGAAACACAGGTAAATCTGGCTTTAGTGGCGGGCGTAAGCGTTCAACAAAAA